>CAAKHB010002212.1:138827-149542 GCA_901007665.1 Aeoliscus strigatus
ATATCGTTTGGTGTGAACTTCACAGAGGCTCATTAATACTCAGGCAATTGTTTTGTTCCTCGTTGCCACGGTGCTACCTGCCAGTAAAAAATAAATGTCCCTGGGGAGGAGGGTGTGTGTGTGTGTGTGTGTGGGGGGGGGGGGGGCGGGGGGAGAGGGGGTGTGTGTCTCGGGGATGCGAGAAGAAGGGAGACCTCTCTGGGCTGGGGTGATAAGGGAGCCCTTCATGGGGGAAACGATAACTGGGTGCGATAGTGGAGCCCCAGCTGAAGTCTGGGCTGCAGCCGTTGGTTTTGCCAGCCCCAGCCAGCCCCAGCCAGCCAGCCAGCCTCCACACTATTGAACAGTGCACTCAGCCATGCACGGATACACACATACACCCTCCTTCCCCTAGTACATATCTGGCCTTCATTGATATGCTGTATGAGGAAAGACGGGGTAAGTTAAAGGGAGGGGGGGTTGCAAAGAAAGGTAAAAAAAAAAAACACGAGCATTGACACAGTTCACAAATCTACGACAGACAAACACAAATGCTTACACTCCCTGCATCCAGAGTGCAATCTGGTTTGGCTTACAGAGCTGGATTCGGAAGGTTTTTATTTAAGATTTGGCTGGGGGTAAAGCCTCGTTATGACATGAGACAGTGTGCCGAGCCAATAGAGCGGTCTTGGCTCTGTTAAGTCCCTAACTGAAATTGGAGAATAGCATCCTATTTGTGATACTAAACCCTCCTGTTTTTCACCCAAGAATGTGACTGGGGAAAAAAAAGAATGTGTTTCCACGAAGTGTCATTTTGATGCTGGTAAATGTTCTAAAAGGTACAGTAGTTGCTGTAGTAATTGAAGTTGTTCCCATGCTCTGTCTGATATATCGGCGCCAAACTTGGTGGATTTAGACCATAAAATCCCCAAAAAGCAACACAGGGGAGGGGAGAGGAGCTTTTTAGAAGAAGAAACCGCGGTGGTGGGATTTGCGCTTCTCCATCCTATTTGGGTCCTGATATCAAGACTATCTCGTTTCTTTTTGTTGTGTTCACTTTACTTTTTTTTTTTTTGCCTCCCTACCTGCCTCTGTGCCCTCTTCCCCGACACCATTGTGTCAGTGAAGGGCTGTTTTTTTTTCTCCTTCTTCTTCACCCACTGATAAAGCAGACGCTAGCCAGCAAGACGCCAGGTTATTTACTTCCAAACACCTTCAGCCATAAAGATTTCACTTTATGTGGTTATATGAATACAGACCTGCAGTCCCCTCGTGGAAGGAAATCTCCAGAAAAAGGACAACAGGGAAGGCGAGGACAAAAATAAAAAATAAAATTATATCACAAGGAGAAATTCACCTTGGCTGCTTTTCACCCCTTGTAACATCAGTGGGAAGTGAAATGGAGAAGATGTTTTTCCCAGAAGTCGACACACCAACAGCAAGATGATGTACAACAGAATAGAATCCAACGATTCCGCTCTGATTGAAACAGGGAAAACTTGATTTTGAGCACCTTTCCAACTCAGAGAGCTTTTCTCTTTCCATATCTCATTCTGCAGCACTTATCCCAGGGACTCATCCAATAGGCTATAGATTGTTCCTTTAGGCCAAAGTCTGGAGGCATCTGTGCCAGATGTTTCGGTGACAGGTGGTCACTACAGTAACCTTTATCACCTCAGCCACTGAGGTCAGCCTTCTATTGGCTGTCACACATGACCTGAATTTCCTGATTGAAGCTGTGGCTGTAAGCAAAATTTCTGCTATTGATCTGTTCGTCTGGACAGTTGCCTGAATTGAATTGGTATGTTGGTGAATTTACCAATAATGACATGTTGATGGTGCGTTCACTACATGGGCGTCAGTTTGATTCGGAATGTGGTGGGTACAGAGATGCGTAAATCCATCCACAGAGAATCAGTCCATCAGTGATCATGTCCTGCTCCGTTCTATTGTGTGTCTGTGGCAAAAACTTAAACGTAACTGTGTCGAGGAAGAGGACCATGACTGGACCGACTCCACTATCATCGTTTATTTTTTAAAAAAAAGCAGGGGGTACAAAATGTATCTTGATGAAAAGTGTTGGGTACACGTGCCCGTCTTCCCCCCTCGTATCGACGTGGACTGGCATCGTTCAAAGCCATTTCACCAAAATCCTGGTTGTTTCACCAATATTTACTCATGCAGGCAATTGAGTAGTGGTCAACGGTTGTGTGTATTCCTTTACATCGAAATGCTGCTGACATGTATTGTGAGGGCATCAACTTTCTATATGTATTTTTTTATTGTTTGACCACAAGTACATGAAACTATTACTTGCTGATCTTGTCTTTGTCAGAGCGCTGTCCCCAATGACAAGTATGTGGAGATGTCTGCTCTCCAAAGGGAACAACATAGCAGTTCTGTTCGTTTGGTCTCTTATTGTGTCAAAAAAATATCCAATCATCTGTCAGCCCTCCAGTATTTTAACTTTATTTTTAATTTTTTTAATTTTTATTTTTAGTGGGATTTCATGTTTGACATAGAGATGATACAGTTAAACCCTGAGGGTGACTTACTAACCTAAGGGTGGAGGGATTGGCTCAACGTGTCAGGTCATAGTAACTTGCTGGGCTAAATAATTGGCAATTGAACTTGTAGGTTTGCTTGAAGACGTTAGAGCACTCATTCATGCTTAAACCCCTCATACTCACACCCCCTTGGCCAGTCAAGAACCCAACTTAAAATGTGAAATGTGACTTATGCTCCTGAGTGAAATCGACAGTGTAGGGTCTGCATCAACATGCACCTGCACCTCTCTAGAAATGGGATTGGACTACATTTGTATCATGTGACTTTCCCAGCTCTCACTGCTCACCTCTGTGTTTCAGCTGTCCAAAAGGCATTTTTGACTGGAAGTGTCTTTGGAGTTACTGTGGTAACAACAGCCACTCACTTTCAGTCGCTATCACTTGAATTAAACAAAAACATAATAACAAATTAAACACAGCAGAAAGATTCAGTGCAGAGCTCCACACACTGACATACACAGGCACGCTGTTGGGTCCCATGTAGGGTACGGCATAGACTGTATGACCGTTCAACACAGAAACATAAATCCACCAATCCAGCTTTAGTATTGGTTGCAGTCCGTTTAAAGCTGAAGAAGTTTCAGATTAGTGGTGAAACATCTTCCAATAAACTAGCTAGTCCAATTGCCTGTGATTTAACCCAGGAAGTCTTGGTTCATCCACTCAGCTATCCACAGCTCCTCTCCAAATGAAATCATATATAGGGTGTCCGATTCAGGCTCTCAGAACCCTCTGGTCAGCACCAAACAGACACAGTTAGCAGGCTGATGACCCCAGAGGAGCACTGAACAGCTAAAGAGACCCATGGACAGAAAATCAACATTTTGATTTGAAAATACAAAACAATAGACTTTCTGATTTTGTCTGCAGAGATCCTCAAATCTCCAAGCTGCGTTCAGGTTGTTCATAGATTCTGAAGCAGGGTGGATGTGCAGCGTCATCCGTAGCAGTGCCTCTGATCACGTGACTCTGACCTCTGGAGGATGGGTGAGCTGGTTGTGCTGAGTTGCTGTGGCGGTTCACAGCGCTGCACAACTTATGGACAGATGTGAACAGACTGACTGACCCATGACAGAATGTTCTCTCTGCTGCACCAGCAGACAGGCTGGGAACATCTCAGCAGCTCTCTTTGTTTTTCTGCTTTGACACTCATCATCCTGTTCATTCCTGTCTATGTTTTTTGTTTGTTTTCTTCCTAAATATGGTGATGGAGTAATTCCCATGAGCATTGATGTCTTAAATCATCATCTTTTTAATTCTTCCTGTTGTAACTTAACCTTTAAATTTACCGCAAATCAGTCTTTTTTTCCATCTTTGTCCCTCAGTTCTCTTTGCTTCTCTGCATCACTTTGTGTTTGTTTTCCGGCTTTCATCCCATTGAATCTGTAGTCCTCCTTTTTTTTTTTCCTCACCCTTGCCTTCCCCTTTTTCCACCCCCTCCCTCTTCCCCCAGTTAGGGCACAATGCAGCTTTCTGCAGCATTTTCTATTACGCTGTGGCCCTCCCCAGATGAATCCAAAGTAATTGGGGTGGTTAATTTATTTACTCAGAGGCAGTTCACAGCACATTAAATAATAGAGATAATTGAACAAGAATTGTCAAGTGTCTTCTGATATCAGACACATTACAGGAGGGAGTGTGCATAAAACTCCATTTCTATGCCCCCATTGTTTATGGTAATTAAGTACACAGATTTATTCCTTGGTTGCCTTCCAAGCTTATGGCAAGCGCCATTGTTGTCTTCTATTAATATGTAATCAGTAAATAGTTTAATTTTCTAATCTGTGGTTGGAGAATTTACTTTCTAACAACTCTTAATTACTGCTGGGCTCTAATGAGTCTTGCCATGCTGACGCCGCCAGCCAATCAGAAGCCAGATCCTGGTCAGGGGGGAATTTGAATTCCTGTGACGCCCCCTCCACTAATGAACTTGTTATTCTTGCACCACTGGGAGGACTGTCCTTCACACATGCAACATAGGAGGACGTTCACCTCCTGCAACGCGCCGAGCATTTAACGAACAGAGGGTTTGATGATACAAGTAATTTAACAGAATCCTGTAGTTTTGAATGCAAATTGTGTTCAAATTCTGTTAGCAGGAGACGTGTGTGACAATTACTGTAATATATTTATGTGTATTGATTGATGAATCAATGGATTTCTGCCCCATTGTTGGGCTAGGTGAAGGTTAAACTATGACACGTTGGTTATCAGGTGTCACGCAGCCTCTTTGCACTGAGCTGTATGAAAGAAAAGAGCTTCCAGGGATAATACGGTTGATTTGTTTGTATTATTTCAATGCTAATTTTCAGCTGAACTTGGATCGCACTCACCGTGGGAGTGCTGCTATCAGTTAATGTAATGCTTCTGACCCTGCTATTGTTATTTTCACAAGGTATTGTTGGACTGAAAATACTGTTGGAATTTCAGCTATGAAGCGTTCAAATGTGTCATGTAGCCTTTGTGGCCCCTGTTTGAATCTCTCTCCAATATTTACACATACCTTTCAATTCACATAGCTATATAACAGGCAACAATGGACGCAATTATCCAAATAATGGCACTTAGCAGCAGCGCAAAGCTGCCCATCACCTACTGTGCATTTGATAAGAGATAAACAAGCAGAGACAGCAGAGAATGAGTTTTTGCTCTTGCAGATTAACATATGTTTAAAAACTGCACTTGAAGCCGATAAGATTGACATAGGGTTTCTATGGCGCGTACTCTTTAATCTGCCTTTGTGTCTGTGAGCAGACGAGAGGAGAATGGCACAAGGAGGGATCCAGCAAAGGCTTAATGTACTTTACGTCTGAGAAAGGGACAGGGCGGACTGTCAGCGGCATCACGTTCAAACCGCTGGTCGCCGTTTGCATGGAGGATTGCAGAATGTTCACAGCTTAAATGTCAACCTGTGGCTGTACAGTCGAACTGAGGCCCACCGGCTTTATTCCTTCTATGGTATTATCACTGTCTGTCCATGCAACACACATGCTGCTCTGTCCGTCCCACAGAGAGGGATCAGTCCTTTATGCCTTTTTCCTTGCTAAAAGGGTTTTTTTTGGCAGTTTTTTTCTGACGGTGGGTTCAAGGACAGAGGCTGTTGTATTGTGCGGACTGTAAAATCCTTTGAGACGATTGTAACATTCCAGATTCTATAGTCTAATCAGTAACAAATTGGTTAGAATATGCTTTAACATTGCTTGTTACAAATAGACCAAAACAATCTCGGGGACACAGACATTCACTTTCCAAGGCAGGATGAGCACACTTTTGAGAGCAGGTGCAGTAAAGTACAATACAGTACAGCAACTCACAGTAGTACTGCACAGAGTGACAAATAAACGTCTTAAGAATAAAGGAAAACAAAGTGTGTGGTGAGCTAGAAAAATCAATTGCATTAGGACTGCTTTGTGATGTTGGGCTATACAAACAAAAAATAAACTTAATTTTCATTCATTTGGTGTCATCAGCCTTTACCAAGTAATTTGTATAACATTTCATAGCACTGTAGTTTAACTAAATTCTGCACATCACCAATGATTTTTAAATGTATATACATGTGTAATGTGTGCACGCATGCTTATTTAGGAACAGAAGGGCTCATGGTAATAAGGTGATTTCAGTAATCTTGAGTTTTTACATATACATCCTAGCTCTGAAACCTTGACTGGTAGTCCTCCCACTTATAGGGCCTGTCACTTGTTCCCCCATTGCTGTCGTCGTAATCCATCATTGTGCTTCCCTCCGTTTATAGTTTGATTAAAGATTTACCATCAGCTATACGAGTAGCTCATCGACTCACATGCACATCAAGCCCTGCCTTGTCTCGTCACGACAACACAAACAGCCTGTGCCGCTTTAAGCATATTAGCAGGGCTGGTCCTTTTCACAAACGTATTGCTGAAGAAGCTTAACATTAATTATTGTAACTTTGGGCAGATTACATCCCTGCCCGCCTTGTAAGCGCAAGCAGACTCATCTTGACCTCCTATACGAGAGCTTAAAGACACAAGAATGGCATTTTACCAACTTAAATGGGATAACCAGTCTAATCTTTCAGCACTGAGAGAAGAAAAAGTGTTTAGACCATAATACCCTGCACAGTTCACAGACTGAGAGATTGAAGCAGGGGTTTTAATGTTGGCTGTGATCAGTGTGCGCTTCATCTTTTTCAGGTGCACCACTTCTCTTTTATTTTCTTCTACTAAGGAAAAATATTCTTCTGTGCACTTTGGACGACGTGTCAAGTAAAGTTAATCCCCACACGTGGTCCTCCTCTGGAATCTTCCAGCAAAGTCAGGCGTGGAAATAAACACGGACTGTGCTGTAGGCAGGGACAATATGGGAAATGTGATTGAAGCTGTGGCACGGTGAGATGAGACGATTGTTTATCCACAGAACCCATTCGTAAGCGGAGCTGGTGGAGACACACACAGCCCAGACAAGATGTCCCCTTCTCCAATCCCTCGCTCATTTTCATGTTGCTGCTGTTGTCAGAGGTACAAAAAGAGCACTCGCGTTCAGTCCACTGGTTGTGTATGAGACCACAGTGGAATGTGTTTGTGGTCATCTTGAATTCACTTCAGGAGCAAATGCACCCGTCCTCCCTATGGGGAAGAAAAGAAATCCCAGGATCACTCCTTTAAAACCTCTTGGCCTTTTTCTTGCCTTTCAGGGGACAAAACAAAGGATTTGGGTCTTTTTTTTGTTTTGTGTGAAAATGTGTGTGTGACTCCAAGGTTCAACTGGGTCAGAACACAGATTACCACCCCCCTCCTCCCCAGTCACTCACACACTCACGAACACACACACACACACACACACACACACACACGCTTCTCCCATTCCCACTCATGCCTTTAATCTCATCACCCATATGAATGTTCGGGCACCAAAACAATTTAATTAGTCAACTTTTAAGGAATCTGCACAAACGACCAATACCAAGCCTCCACTGTTCTCCCAGTTTTCGACACCCCCCAACACACACACACACACAGTCCACCACAGTGACACCACCCTCATTCCCAGATGTGCTGCTTTTTTCCCCTTCTTTTCTCCAGCACGGTGTCAGCCTTTCATACATTCTTTAACAGTGGGGATGAAAGGGGGATTTTTAGGAAGATTAGGGAACGGGATCCTCTAGGCATTGTCTGAGAATCTTCAGATAAAACGAGCTGGGTGGATGGAGTCAACGGGAGGGAGGGAGTTTGTTGAGGAGGGGGAGAAGCTACCCATCACAGCCCAGGGACGTAAGTTAAATTTGTCAACTATTATTTCTTTTTTGTGTCTTAATATTGCATAGCTGCCGTCTTATTTCCCGTCTGTTTGCTCTCTGCATATCGCATTCTGTAAACTAGTAGAAGTTAGTCACTGGGCCAGCGCTCCTCCTGTCCTCAGCATGCCAGCAATAGGGCCGATTAACATTTTCAGCAGAGGGGTGAGTAAGTGGGAGTGGGGGTTGTTGGAGAGAATTGAGAGGTGGACAATGGCCGCTTATGATAATCTGCTCTTTATTGGAGCATCCCGCCAATGCTTTCATCAGCCGCCTCTGTGCCTGAGACCCCATGCAACACTCCGTCCAACAAACCGTGCTCCAGGCTGCCAAAGCCGTCGTCACAGACACAAACACAGAATATACTAGTTCCACACACTGAATATCTGCATGCGCTCCCACAGATGGCACCCTTGTCCGCACACATACAAAACACTTTGTGGCAAAGAGATGCATACAAATCAGAGCTGACGTTTTCTTTTCTATGTTGTATATGTTGTATATGCATTTACATTCATAGACAGATGAGCACTTGTTGGGTTCTTTATTTACTTTTGCCTATGTGTGTGAGTGTAAATTCTGTCTTTGAGTGTCACAAGGGATATTTGTTTATTCATCTATAATTTGCAAAAGACCACTTGTTGGGCTGTTTTTTTTTAATTTTATCTGCCTATAATTAGCTTCACAAGGATGTATTATTTTTGGCATGCAAATTGCAGCATTACTGCATTTTAACCTTGCAGTCAATTAATCAAGTCTTTCTCATGCTAACGGGTGTGGTGGCACTCGACAATGCAGGTTAATGACAGAGGTTTGGCAAGTGATTACACCATTCACTTGCTAACACAGCTGCTCGCCATGCTGCCGTTGTCATCAACCCCCCTCATACACAGTCTTCCCCATTTCCCATTGTAATGGACACTCCAGGCTACAAATACCAACAGCTGTCTTTCCCAATACATTTCCATTTAAATATCCATTTAAACACAGAAATTTAGCATTTGTGTATTGAAACACAGCTCAAGCCAGCACCAGTAACAGCCCGGGGTTGGTGTCATTTGTAACGTTGTTCCATATCGAAAGATGTATGCGAGAATTTACAACCACATCAGGGACAATGCAAATTACACATACGTGACACAAATTGTACGACTAATTTATTCAGTTGTGAAAAGCTGACAAATAATATTTGGTTTGTGTTTTAAATGTGGAAGATAAACTGTCAGTGCCTTTAAGCAAAAGAACAAACACAGGCGGAAAATGAAGATGCAGAAGGAACGGATGAATTGAGTGTAACAGACTTGAAGAAAGAACTCGTGTATTGTGGCACAGAGATGTAAGAAGGATGACTAATGTTGTTAGCGGAGCCATTACTGCTCCACAGATTAATTCATTAAGCAAATTCATCGTTCACCTCCCCTCGGCCCCCTGTCACAAGGCGTGTAATATGACACCCCTCAAATTTGTTCTAACATCTACCCCAGGGGGGGTCAACCCCCCCCCACACACACACACACACCTCTTTCTCTTTGCTAATGGAGCAGGCGGAGTCACTTATGCTAAAAAGATTGCAGCTGAGTGTCTTTCACTGGCTGGTTAGCGCTGCTTTCTATGACGTCGTTCACCTTTTCATTCACACTTTTTACCGTTTACACACCATGAAAGGTGGAAATACTGTCACATTGTTACACATCACTGTGTAAAGAAGTTCCTGCTGCTTCACAGACACCACACAGCAGTGAATTCCACATCTAAAAGCGCATTGGGGAAGATTGCTTTGTGAACTAACCTGTGTGTGGATTAGCCATACAAAAACTGGTTAATTTGTCAAATGTAGTTTTTGTGTGAGTTATTTAAAAAAACAAAGAAAACAGTTCTTAGAGGAGCTAAAAACTGTACACACATCTTATCTCAATTAACCATAAGAAGACAAATATGAATAGTATTCAGTCTTATTGTTGTGTAGCAAGAGAGGTACTGCAGTCCAATCTAATCTAATAAGTAAACTGTGAATATTCCCCTAAAGCATGTGAAATCTGACTCTGGGCCCACACCAGGATCCCCGCAGATTTATGTTAATGTTTGTGTTAAGCCGTCCCAATTAACACCATCAACAGGTACTAAGGTTTACACTAGCACTAAATCAACTCCTGTTCCTCTGAGCTTTAAGCTCTCCAAATGCTTCACACCTCAGTGTGTGTGTAAACACCTTCTCAGGGGAGCTAAACCGTCTGGCTTAACCTTAGTTTAGCCTCACCAAGCCCCAGCTTATCGGTGAGTTCTGACAGGGATTCCTCAACACGGCATTTAGCTCTGACGCAGGAGGTGTTGGAGAGGGAGACGTTTGTGTTTTGGCTTGATCTTTTTAGATGCTGGAAGGTAAAGGGGGGAAGTTGTAAGTCAACTGTCTGAGCCCTTTTTTTGTGTTAAAACATGTGTTAAAACATTTTTTTAGTCTTGGTCCATTTTCACTTATGTCAAATAGTTTGACAGACTCAACTGCACAGTTGGTGGAAGACAAAAAACAAGTCCTGTTGTAGTTTGTCATTCATTGTTGCGCTGGCAGAGTGTGACATCACCTGAACAGGTGATAATTAATACCAAATAATACAAAGATGCTCAAGCATATTAATACTTTCAATAATACTTTCCTCCCACGTTCATACAGTCACCATCCTGAGATGGACCCAGTTAGATAACATTGCAGACCTCTCTTGGTGTCTCTCGGCTAGCTGCACAGATGACGTAAACCCCCGCTGCCCCCGGCCCGGCCACACTCGAGCAGAGCGGTTAGAGGAGAAAACGAACCCTGGGTCTAACAAATACATGAAGGTTTGGTTTAACTAAATCCCACAGATAATGGCTACTGTGTCAAAGACTAAAGATAGCGGGAG
>CAAKHB010002212.1:150315-171162 GCA_901007665.1 Aeoliscus strigatus
GGGGGGGGTGCTGAGGCCGAGTGAGTGAAGAAGAGTGCATCTCTGGAGTATCTGTACTCCCTGAGATACCTTTAAAATGTCCCTGAAAGTTTTCTCCATCACAGCTGAATTAGCTTAGTTGTCCCTCTCAGACAGGAGAACATGTGTCTTTGCTGTTTTGTCACACGACTCAAGCAATGTGTGTGATGGAAGAATGCGTAGTTAGTGGCAGTGTGACTTAACATTGGCTCAGCTACTCATCTACTCTGCACACATTGTACATAAACAAAAACTTGTTTTTTTTTTCTTGAATATGACTAGATAAACTCTTGTAGTTTCTACTGCTCGGAGGTCATCAGAATGTCCCTTGGTCTTAAAGAGGCCATATCTACAGGCCTGTGCATACTCTGCAAGAACCAAGAACTTTGTTCTCGCTGCCAGGGCTGTGAGAACAAAGTTCTCAGTTCTTTGCCTCATCTGGGCAGAACCTGTTTCTCTGTGGTGTCTGAAAACTGTGATTGTAAGATTCAAGATCAATCAATCAAGATTATGACACAGTTCATGAGACAATTATACTGGTCCAGTAAAACATGGAACAAAATTTCATTGCCACTGGCTGCAGGTAATAAATGAAATGAAAATGAAGTAAGACAATAATAATAATACAATCATAATAAGGTGCAGAGTAGTGTAGTGCAAGTTTGCATATTAAGTGACATGGAGTGGCCCCGTATTTCTAGTGGACTTGCCCTGAGGCTCTCGTAGTGACAACAAACATATGTGTTCTTGTGGAGTATGTATAGGCGTTAAATGAACCTGCATCTAATGAGATGGCAGTGTCCACCACATATGAATGTGGGGGTTGTATCTACGTTCAGTGGTCTTCCCTCGGAGATATTTCTCCCAAAAAGTAAGTTGATTTCACAGACAACTGAGTTGACATTTTTTATAAAATGTAATGTTACCAAATGGTCAGTGCTAAAAAATCATTTTGTGATCATTCGGACAAAACTCCTGGTTCACGTCAGCCGTGCCACATTCAAGTATAGCAAGTATATTCAAGTATATAGTATGTGTCTACTAGCCCCCCTGCATATGTATTTATACGCATAAAACCTGACAAACACCTGTTCTCCATTATAAAAGAAGGACAAATTCAGAGAGAAGGACCAAATGTATTTGATTTATTTGTATGTAGTTCTCTAAAGCAGCGTTACCTCGTCAGCACTCGTCAGAACATCAAGCCTGTCAGTGCTGTCATACAGCTCAGTCTTATTTTTCCCACAATTCCCCTGGGTAACCTGAGGCTGGAGGCACCCCCACTGAGCAGGAGACAAAGCAGTCAAACAGAAAAATGGACTAATCTGTCCCTCTCTCTCTCACTCTCTCACACACACACACACACACACTTTTTAAACAGTTTTGTGTTGACACCCAGCTCATTATTTCCTGTGTTGACACCAGATGTCATCTAAACTACAGAACCTAACCTAGTTTATAGGTTATGAATCCTCAGTCACAATTTAATTAAACCAAATCAGTATTTTTTTACCACCACTGATCCAGTCGATCCTCCTCATCACTGCTCCCTGACATGTCAGCAGTCGGAGAGAATCATCTTCACATTCGTTTCAGGTGGATCTGGAGATGTTTTCCCAGCGAGCATCATCACTGGTGTTTAGGTGTTTGACTGAAGAATCCCACTTTGTGTTGTATCACTGAACCCTAATAGAAGGCAGCCCCCAAAGGTCTGAGCCAAAGCTTTCATTCTGAGGAGTAGAAAGAGACTCCAAGCAGGACCTTAGCATGGGGTCTCTCCTCTGCGCTCCCCCTCCATACCTACTCTTGTCCCAGGGCTAATAGGAGGCGCCGGGCGTCTTTCCTACTCCCTATCACCCACTCACCTTAATAATAAAAGAGAGCCCCCTGTGGAAAGGAGCTAGCATGAGCTGGTGAAGATCACGCTGTTAATAGGATGATGCCTTTTTGCCTTTTGTCATGAGATTATGAACGGGGATAGCCTCTCCTCGCCTCTCTTCTCTGCTTCTCCACTCTTTCCTCTCTTTCTGCACACAGCTACAGGCGTCCTGGAGGGCCCCGTTGAGTTGGAGTGGAGGCAGACGAAAACGAGGCTTTGTTCCTCTGCTTGTATTGTAAAAGGCTCACTAATGAAATACCTTTTAGGGGGTATCGGCAGGTGAGCTCCCCAATCAGGCATTTCAGTAAAAACACACGCAGGCGCACGTACACTCACATATTCTCTGTCTCCTCTCATCTGCCCCCTCTTGCTATATTAATTACCTGAAGTGCTCTGGCCTTGCAAAAAGCTCTTCTTCTGCTGCTCTCGTCTTTCTCTTCATCCAATACGACAGCCGCAACGGCCTCAGCTAGCCTAAAGTGGGGGGTGCGACAGAGGATGATAATAGTAGTAATGAACACGGGTGACAATAATGAGAAAGGTAATTGAGAAATAGAGTCTGGCAGCCCCCTGCCTCCACCACCACCACCCTGAATTTCCTTTTCCAGCCCCAAGCTAAGTGGGGACATCATCTTATTTAGTGCTCAGTTAAATGGTTCTTGTAGGGCGTTGGGGAGAGCAGGGATTTCTGACTTAAAAGCAAACGAGAGCTGACAAGCATAGAGCGGCGATACAGCAGCCTAATGGGTTAGAGAGTGTCTGAAGTCACTGCTGCCGTCATTGACTATGAGTTTTTTTCCTGTAATTTCTCATTGAGGTCGAGTGGCGTGGAAAAAGCAGTCTTGTTTCCAGTCCACTTGGTTTGATTGTTTTCCACTGTTGGTGCTTCTGTATGCATGGATGTGAGAAATCGCTCACTGTAGAACCGTACATGCTTCAGAGGTTTACTCTTTGATCACCGTCCATGTCTTCGTCTTGTACTTGTTGCCTTTTCTGTGTTTGTTGTGTCCTCTTTCATCTGTATCGGTACATTCTATTACCATTCTATTACCTCTTTTTGTGTTTGTTTGTGTACCTTCGCTCTGCTTCTGCCTCCTCCTGGTCTCCTCACCCAGACTGGGATGGAGTCCGGGCGGTCTGGGCTCTTACAGACACAGGCTGCCTCTACCAGCCCATAGTCTGATAATGTTTATTGATTTGTGGCAAAAAAACACATTTTGATGGAGTTGGGGGGTGGGGGAGGAGAGGAGATGTGGGGGGTTGAGTCGAGATGGAGGAGTGTGCAGCTTGCCTGGTTCTGGAAAATAATCCAGGGTAGGCGTTTGTTTTTGATCCAATCAATTAAAGAATCAAATAGCTCAGTTCAATCCTGAGGTGTCTAATTAAAATGAGCAGGTGAAGAATGTTGAACCAGGAGAAGAGAGAAAGCTGCACAAATGACTTCTCTTATCCAAATACATTCTTCACCCTTCTGTTGAAGCAACACTGTGTGTGTGTGTGTGTGTGTGTGTGTGTGTGTGTGTGTGTGTGTGTGTGTGTGTGTGTGTGCGCGTGTGTGTGTGCGCGCGTGTGTGTGTGTGTGTGCGTGTGTGTGTGTGTGTGTGCGTGTCTTTCCCCACTTTTAACCTGATGACAAGAGGCAATTGGCCTTCTCAAATGACAGCGAGTAGGTACTGTGAGGGCTGATTATACTCAGGCAGCTGTGTGTCTCTCTCTCCTTCAGCCCCCTCCATGTATCTAAAATGAAAGATTGTGTGATTAAATACCTTCTTGATTGTCGAGAGGGCGATCAGATAAGGCATGCCGTGAAGGTAATTTAAAGGCTAAAAACAAGGTAACGCTCACTTCCTTGAGTCTTTGTTGGCATACCTGAAATGCTGCAGTCTTATCCTACGATTTTGATCTCAACTTTGCCTTTGAATGCACAACAGAAATGACTGTTCTGATTGAGGCACGCATCCACACTCAGTACACTAGCAGCTTTACAGCAGAGTTCCTAGGAACGCAATGATATTCGGGCTGCAGTGACTCGTCAAATGAGTGGAATAGTTTCATCTGGCCTTATCAGTTTAATGTCTTGCTTTGTCTGCCAAGCCTGGCAGACTGAGTGTTGGTCTTCACGAAAGAATGCAGGGTCATCAAGCAGAGCTCGAGGAGTTGATAATACCAGACAACCCTGTCTACTGTAGAACGGGAAATAATCCTAATATCATTCCAGCAGCATTCAGTCATACCACAAGGATGTTCTTCATTCACGTTCATAACATTCAGCTCCTCATAATTTATACCTAAATGAGTTCCCTCTTTGAAAGCTTTCTAGACCTGTTGACCTCCCTGTGGTTTCCCCGGACGCTCTGACCAATCACTTGTCTCTGAACACTGTCACCAGCCGACCAGGCGTCTCCGGTCTGCACAAACATACACACACACACACACACACTCACACACACACACAATTCAAAGACACCTTCAAAACGTCACTCTTCAAAAAGGCAAACAAATGTCTCCACCGAGTCAGACTCCCAACCTCCACCACTTCTCATGTCTGCATCTTTGATGAGGAAAACCGCGTCCATTACAAAAACAAAGAGGAGTGGGACTGGGCGGAAGGCTATATTTGGAAACAGACGAGTGGCTGAATGTCTCCTCTCTTTGTAGTTTTGTCTCAGTGCTTTACTGCGCCTTCTCTCATTCTGTCTCTGTGTGAGGCCAGCTGTGGTCATATAGTATAATAAGGTCCTCTCGGGGTGGGGGGTGTTTGAGGTCAGGCTGACTGCTGCACCCACGGATCAGTTGGCACGCTGGCGAGGCCGCGGCACCAGGGACAGGGCCACTGTCTGGGCAGGACAGACAGCTGGTGGGAGGTTGGGCAGGAGGTCTCGATGTATCTGGAATACACACACATAATCTCTAAGCCCCTCACATGTTGGCAGACAACTCGTGTTTATGTCTCTTGTGTGGCACCATTCTTTGGGGCTCTGATGTTGGATCGTCTGTATATACAGTATATGTATCTTTGTGTAACTTAGGGTACGTTACATTACATCTTACATATACGTTTATATATTACTTTATTATTGTAACATTCTATTACATAGACATTAGAGATTAATATATTTAGTATGGATGTGCACATATTATTCTTATTTCTATTTAATACTTTGACATTACATGTACAGTATTTGCCTTAATTACTTTCCCCTTTTATAACTGCTCCATAGCTGACTACTACACCCTCTGAAACTGTCCGAAATGGGATAGTAATGAAGAAAAACAAGTGAGTGTGTGGTGTTACTTGTACATGTATCAATGTGTGCTACATGCTAATTCAGTGACTTTCATTTAAACTACATGTACATTGAATTGAGGCAATTACGATTTCGATTAAATTCCAGTCCTTCATGACGTTGAGTGAAATTCCTGCAGCATAAACAACCATTAGTCTCCATTTCAGTAGTCACCCTCAACCTAGAGCAAAGCGCTGGCACGCCCTGTGTCATTTATAATATCGAGCTGACTGGCCTATTGATGACAAGAACAAAGCCACAGTGTGACCAACCTACAGCAGTGGCCATAGTGAAATGGCACCTCCCTGGTGACTGACGATGCCACACTGGTTGTCACCACAGCCTGGCACAGGAGGGGGATCGGGTGGGATAGGGTGTGCAGCGGGGGGCATTTGGTGCTTGTGGCAGCTGGTGTGGAAAAGAGGAGGGTAGTCTCATTTATAAAGCCTTCACTGTTTGAACACCATGGGAGACCACACCCAGGGTGCCAAGTTAGCGTCAGTCGCTGAGGTGCTCATGCACTCACAATCGTACATGTTACAATTTGTGCGACACAAGAGATACATTTGTAGAGAGTATTTGTTGAGCTCCATATCAATGTGTATGTTCTTCCTAATGCAGAAGAGTGTGTGCAGTTATGTCGTTTTCATATTGCTTTGTTCATAAGGTTCATTCATTCATGAATGGATTGTTTAATTAATCAAAGGTTAAGTCTTTTATTACAAAAGAAGGTAAAATACAAAGGCCGACAAATGGGCCAGCAGCAAACAGAGTGAAGGCACGACTAGTCAGCTGAGGAGGGACAGACTTCACTCACCAGGGTGGAAATAGATCCACCTCACTCAGACCATTACCATGGTCTTGCGTGAAGCAAAGAGGAAGAGACGAGCTCATCGGTGCCTTATGGGTCGGTTAGCCCCGCCGCCTACGGTCAGTCAGTCAGTCACATGACATTGTTGGTATTTAGGTCTCGAGGACAGGGAGATGAGGGGTCATCATCCAGAGGCAAAGATCGTCGTGATCCATAGTTAAGTCATAACTTGAATTCTGACAGTTGAATGATTGAATCGTCCCCAGTTAACGTGCATAGTGTTTGGCTTTATTGGATGTGTTTAAAGCTGAAACTCATTCATCGAGTTACAGGATTATGAAAAATATTTTTAAAAATCATAGAGGACAAAATGTTTCTGCTGTTTGAACAAACAAATCACACCGTGATTTGCTCAGAGGGCCTGGTGGCACTATTGGCCCAAAACAAATGCTACCCGCTGCATACACAGAAGAAGAAGACGACAAAGAAGAACAACACTGGAAAATAAGAAGCAGCAGCAGTGGCACAGCACAAGTAGCTTCTATAGACACAACATAGCGGAGGATATGCAAATTTAAAAACTGAGCCTGACAAAACAAATGCTGTAGAAGATCAGACGGACTGAACCAACCAAATCTCCTGCTGAAACTTCAAGTCACTGCATAGCATAATTATCATGACATAACAAAACATTCCAACATGCATTAAAGCATCACGTGGACACGCGCTAACGTCAGCGTTCACATGAACGGAAAATAATGTCAGGAGAAGGAACGTGTTCATACTGACAGACACTTGAAGCAGTGTTACTAGTGTGTTTATGACTGACACCCACCTCCACCTGCCATGAAATGTAAATGAATACACATCGTTGATAACCCGTCCCTTTTTACTTGTGTACACGTACACATTTGTGTAGTGTGTGTTTTTTGTGAGGGCCTTAGTGTGTCTCTGTATTATAACTGTGTTCTATCGTAAAACGGTCAAACGTTGGCGGGAGTTTGTCCTCACTGTTTATGGTCTGCAGCGCTTTATCCACACATTAATACTGAAACAAACCCCACTGGGGACCAGTTAGGAGTAAATCACGTTCAGCTGTCTCTGAGGACAAATGGTCCATCAGGCAGCTGACCCCCCATCACACACACACACACACACACAAACGCCTCACAACCCAAGCCTGGCGAACCCTGCCTATCCCCTCAACTCCTGGTGTGTTTACTTGGCTTGACTTTCTCTCAACCATTTTAAAGACTTTTATCAATTTGGACACATGAAACAGCAGAGCACAGCTTCCTGTTTTCGACCTGCCAGCTTCCTGGAAATATGGAGTTTTTATGGACAGATGGTAATTAGTTTATTTATGAGGTTCACATGCAATGGAGCATTATGGATATTTTGTTTTTGTTTGCACTGTCAGAGTTTGGCCCCAGTTTCGCCTCTCAAGGTAAAATTGAGGATTCTGATGAGCTAATTAATTCTCCAAAAATGAACCGCATACACTGAAAGCACCCTCACTTCCTTCCACAGTAGAAATGCCTCAACATGGAGAATTAGCATCGACCTGCAGTAGAACGCACTGTGTCTGTGTTGTGTGAGTGTGTCGCAAATGGGTATTTGTACATTTTGGATACATCTGATGTTTGCAAAGACAACTGCAGCATTTATAAGTGAGTGCATTAATACATGAATATGATGAACGCTTGCTATCGGCTGGTAAAGTTCATGAAATGAAGTGGAAAAAAGAAACAACAGTCGATCCCATTCATCCCTTTGTTCCTCATCTCATCAGCCTTCTCATAATTCTTCTCTTGGCTTGTTTATGCTGCACATTTATTTTGTTTGCGGTAACATTTCCACGAACTTCACATCTCTCAACATGAAAAACGCTAATGCGCCTCCAACATGACATCAAAGACTCTCCCTTACCCAACACTCTCTCGTCTTGTTTGGATTTATGGCTCTTTTCTAACCTTCCTGCAACATGAAAGACCGTCAGTGTTTCCCACACGTATGCATGTGCATGGACATACACTAGCACACACACATGCCACAGTCATGGCCAAATAGAATGATCAGTAAATCAAATAAAACACCCACAGTGTTTCGGAGAGAAGGAGTGTGCTCAGAACAGTGATACAAGAGGGAAAAAGAGAAGGAGAGGAAAAGGGGAGGAGTGGACGTGGGGGATTGTGCGTCCTCGTGAAAGTAGCCCTCAGAAACAAAAGCAGCTTTGAGTGTGCGCCCACTCAGAAAAGAGATTAGCCTGTACACACACCCCTCAACACACCACCATCATTACCACCACCCCTGCAGAATAGGGCTTTGGCTGCAGTTTAGCGGCACGTGGCACAGCCCTTGATACTTATCATGTGCGTCAGGTGCTCTTGCTCCGTTTCCTGTTCTTTAAAACATAACCACCATTTCCCTTGCTCGCTCCCTCCTTTCGCTCCCTCTCCGTCCAGAAGTAATTCATCCACACCGCTGCCATCCAGGCCTAGCCTTCACTTCTTCTCAATTACGCTCCCTCGCTGTCCGTCTCTTCCCCCTGCTTTTACAAATACAAAGAACATATTGTATCTGCCAGAGTTAAAGTGAATCCATTTTCCTTGGCAGCAGCCGGGCCCCCGGTGAATCTGAGCCGGGCTAGCTCTGTTTTCCAGTTGGCAGAGAGGATGCTGATTGGTTGCTCATTGGGTTGGTGAATTTGAGTCCTGCTGACAAGTTGCTTTAAGATTCATTCACGCAGTCTGACGTTCGTGCCAACACATTCTCATCTCTCCGCGACAAATTACTCGTTTGTCAAACAGCGACGCTATCTTGCTCCCCTTTCCGTCTTATGTGGACACACAAGGCAGCCTTTGGCCTCTGCGTGGGACACAGCTGGCTTTCACAAACCTCCTGTGGTTAAACCTTCAGAAGAAGAAGGAGCATAGCACAGGAAACGCAGCGTTAAGGATTGGTTAAGGTTTGGGATGGTCGATGGGTGATTCCTGCGTACGCTCAGATTAATCGAACATAACTGCACTTGTCTGGTTGCTTGAAGATGTTTCAGCTGACAAGTGAAGAGTCTCTGGATAACAAACAGCTACAGACAACCAGGCAGTCCCATGTGCGTACGGTTACCCTCGGCCCACATGATGGCCTGAATGACTGCGAAGCTTTACAGATGTGTTTCCAGTTTGCAAGTTCCTTCTTTGTGTCTAATTAGATTTTTCTAATTTGAGTTGACACTGTAAACCGTGCCACAAACACTTCACTACGCATTCCATTTCAACTCTTTTAAGGTCTGCTTCAGGCACATAAAACAAAGTGTTATGGTACTTGACATTACTGCTGACTTGCAGCTGTAGCCTCCAGGACACCGTATTTATATCTTATGGTGAGAATGTTGCCTTATGTTTTATTTTATTGCATACACTGTTTGTTGAACATCCAAAACTATGGGATACATTACCAATTTACATTAGACAGACCCAGTCTGAGACCTCATTCTGTTTGGATTGTTTTTATTTTGGTTTTATGATTATTTTTTTCCTGATGCACAGCTCGGTTACTTTCAAAGTGCCCTACAAATAAAGTGGAGTTGAGTGTGTGGAGCATGGGTTCTCTCCGGGTACCTCAGCCTACTAACAAACTAACACTGTTCATATATATGAAAATATATATATCACCAAAGTACAGTAACAAATTGAAACAGCATGAACTGATGTAATGGATGGATGTACTGTATTTAATAATTCACTAGTGATGTTTTGCAAATAGGTCAAAGGAAACATCAGCTTGGCTTTTTTTTTTTTTTTTTTAATTGCATCAGCTGGAGGTTTTCAGCTCAGTTTTTTTCCATCTGTGTAGAAACCGGAGTGTTAAGCCCCTAAAAAACCAGAGAGGAAGAACATTTTAGGGTCATGGAAGTTCTTCGCTTTAGTTGTGGAATGTCTTGGAAAAAGTCATGGAATTTTGTGGGAACTTTGAACGTAAACACACACACACACACACACACACAAACACACTGACTGTCACTCCAAATAAACTACTCAAATGTACAGTTTACAGATGCAGTTAAACCTGTCCCATTCTTTTAACAAAGTCATTGTAAAGTGACAAAAACACAGTAATGAGAAGCTTGAATCTGAGCCTGACCCTCCTCCACCTCTCAGATATGAAAGAGACCAAGGGATGAGTCAACACACTCACAAGCGAGCACAAACAGTCTGAATAAAGGCCTCTTGAGCCTTTTGAAGTTTGTCTGACTGTCCCTCTCCTCTCTCTCCTCTGTCTTTCATCTATCTGTCCGTTTATTTCTCCATCAATCTCCTCTTCTGAGCTGTCGTAGTAGCTGGCCAGTGCCCAACACAACTGAGCCCTGACAACGTTCACGCTGTCCTGGGAGATACTTCAAGAGATAAATAAAGAGGGAATTGATTGTGCAGGCTGCATACAGTTGTCACTCACAGTTGTGTTGTGTTTCCTCACAGCCAAAAGTCACTGAAGTACACTTAATAACTTCCAGTGGGATAGATGGGTTTTGTTTGTTTATGTACCTGTAAAATGAATTCAAATGCCAAATCACGCATATGTTGCACATCATGGTTTGGTGTCCCTCGGTGATGACTATGAGGATTCCATTCACTCAAAGCTGCTCACATGGATGTCACTGGCACATGCATCAGTCATGGAAGAAAACGTTTTTTGCACAATGCCACAGAACAGACAAATGGTTGGAAACAAAACTTGGTGGAGGAAAATATGACTATTTGTTTACAGGAAAACTGCACATGATGCTTTGAAGTATGCTCCTTCTGTGTCCAGATACATTTCATCTGTGGGAGGTTTTGTTTTGCCTTTAGTAATAAATAGTGGCACGTTTTACATTCCTGGAATGTATTAGGACCGGCTAAACTGGCTGCACATCACACAGAAATTATTGTTCTGCTGATTGAAGATAATTCGGTAGCCTTCATTAATACACTTTGGCCTGATGGGAAAGAACAGTTCTCTCTTCAAACCAGACATGAAAGAATCATCCCACTTTTGGAATGAATGTGTGAGTCATGCTAGCTCTGTGTGAGTAGACACAGTCATAACAAAGGTAAGAATGGATGACGCTGAAGTTATACAGGTTGAGTCGCAAGGTCTTTTGAGGTCACTTCGGTGGGAAAAACATTACACAGTCTTTGCTGCATGCCGGGACGGTGACCTGCACAATTGTTTTCCTTATCGCCCTTTCTGTCCCGGCTCTGTCTCCATTGTCTCATGCGATTGAGAGTATTTCAATGCAAAGGAATCCTGTTTTGTTGAACAGCACGGCCCAGTCGGACACAGATGCCAAGACATTCCAGGAGCTGGTAGTCTTTTCCTCTGGCAGCCCTGTACTTCTGTCTACGCTCCCTACTCTCCTGTGTTCCTCTGAATTTCAGGTGACTATTCATGAGAGAAAGCAGGAAGGGGAGGTACAGTAAATACTTCAGTGAATGTGTTCCCGTTTTGTTTGCCTACGTGCTCTAGAGCAGCATATTAAATACTCACACAAAGGCTATCTGCTTGCTCATCCAGTCAGTGTGATACAGTGTACATAGAGGCCTTGTTTTCCCTGCAGAATAAGTTACAACATCTAATTACCATTCATTACATGTCAAGGCCACCACACATCCCCCCGTTCTACCCCACGCAGTATCTCATATCCCTCTTGCATGTCCTGTCTCCATTTGTCAGTAATCATGCGATGGGAGAAATTGGCAAGGATCAGAAAATGCAGCGGTAGCAGCCCCGGGCTTTTCTCCAGGCTTTGTAACTCCCCAACAGATGGCAGTGTGAATTGCGCTATCAGCACCGGCTGCTTTTGAGGACTGTGAGTTGTGAATGAACGCTGACTCTTCGACAGGCTTACTCAAGCAGACGCTCTGGAATATCACTCTCAAGCTAGAATTTCTGCTGAAATGTTTAATCAGCATTATATATAAAAAAGACACTTGCTGAGAGATATTATAATGAATAAGTATATCTTTCATTAATACGTATTTTTGTGGCTCCAGATGTTTCCAACATAACATTTTACGTACAGTTCACTGAATTCACGCTGACAAAGAGGGTATCTTTGGACACTTTCTGTCAGTTTTGTGGGTTTATCACACATTTAGCATAATGGAGCTAAGCTGTCAAAGCAAACCAAAGGCTGGATGTGTAACAGTCCATATTTGACATGTGCCGTTGTCTGTTCTGCTCTTCACACTCACACTGTTATTCTCCATAGTGCTGCTCAGTCAGTGAACGGCAGGGATGCTGAAGTTTTCAAAATGTGATTTGAATCTGGTTTTGTCATACACTATGTGATGTAACTGCATCAGAAAAGTCAAGCAGTTGTTGAAATTCACTCCACCAGCTGGTAAGTTGAGTGAGTTCTAATACGTTCATATTAATGTGGTGATGTCATGTACAATTAATATGTAGAGGTGTAGAGCGACATATGTCAAAGCTGCGACTCACATGTCAAAAATGCCCCACTTAGGGTCCAACATCAATGTGATTTACAGGTTATTATGATATTATCGTACTGGTCCAGCCCACTTGAGATCAAGTCAGTCAGGGTTTGACAACCCCTGCTTTACAAAAGCAAACAAGAATCACAAACAAATACTAGCGATATTCAGTAACATAACACCGATAGAATAACACAATGAATAAACATGTCTGTCTGGAGGGTTGAATAAATCTGTGGAATATTTCTTACAGTTCATGTCAAATCAGAATGACTTTCATTGACAGTGTATATTCTGTGTTTTTAAATTCTGAAAAGAAACGTTCCCTTGCACATGGTAAGACAGAACAAATAAACCATAAATCATAACAACACTGAATCAGAACAGAACAAACTGGTAAACTCTGGCCTGTCAGCATAGCCCCGGCTCATGTGTTGTCTGCTGTTGGGGGAAGAGTCAGACAGCTGGAGCATCACCTGTCACACAATCACATGCACTCATATGACACAGTGCCGATGACACTGAACATTTACACGGCAGGCGTGATAGCGTGGTAGATGAAATAGTTAGCAGAGTGTGTCAGCTTCAACACATCCGCTTTCAGGGCCACTGACATTCTGTACTTCTCCAAGATGCTTGGACCAACCTTGCAAGTTTACCAAGTACACACACACACACACACACACACACACGCTTTGGTCTTTCATGTCAAATCACACGTCTTTCATCACATCCAAACCTGGAAGCACATACAAAGATGTTATCTTGCAACCAGTGACACAGTCAAACTCTGCACTTGCACAATCTCGCTTGCATCTTCTCCTTCTCCACATCCTCCAATCACTCTCACATTTGGTGGTGATAATTAAGTTTTGCATGTTTGCAACACATCTAATTCTGTTTTTCTTGTCTCCTCTTGTTTGAGTCTCTTGGGCAGCTCCTTTCAGACCCAGCAGGAGGAATTCCTGATCCAATATAAGCCCAGATGAGAATGTCGATAAGTCTGTAGATTATTGCTCAACATGTTTATGATGCCTGATTATTCTCCAAGCTTCATTGGGGCCCAACACATGCTTTGTCTACTTAGCACAACTATTTAGGTCATGGTACAGTCGCAGAGAAAATCACTGTGGATCATGAAATATGAGCAAACCTCAGCTGGAAAGATCCAGTCTAACATGTCTTAAAAAGCACAACGTTTATCCTTGTATACTTTGCTGTTTTGCTGTGTAGATGATCCTTCTTCACTCTAAGGTATGG
Source organism: Aeoliscus strigatus (assembly GCA_901007665.1). Lineage (NCBI taxonomy): Eukaryota > Metazoa > Chordata > Actinopteri > Syngnathiformes > Centriscidae > Aeoliscus > Aeoliscus strigatus. The sequence goes on from CAAKHB010002212.1 coordinate 164,050, forward strand.
TTTTAAGTGTGAGACACTGAAATCAGCTTTTCTGTGGCATCCTTTCATATTTATTCATCCAAAAGTAGCTCATATTTCACCAGCAAGAATAGCTTCTTAATGTCCTGCTCTGCCATAAAAGTGTCCGGGCCATCAGACACACGCTCTAATAGATGGCAGCAGAGAGAGGCCATACCTCCAAACCTATGAAAATGCCACTGATGTTAAGTATCGGAGCGTGCGGTGGCCCGTGGAGTCTGATTCTGGCTTCTCTGTCTGGTGCAGGAGATGTGATGGAGCTTTGATGTTCTTTGCTGTTTAGGCTTTGATTTACGAAGGCCCCATCTTTATCGTTTCTACTCTTTTCCTGAAGCCATTGGAGCCATCAGAGGACATTGGTTTGTGAATGTTAGAGCTGTGCAAGGGATAACTAGATAAGTAGAGAGGTTAAACCAAAGCCAAGCTTATGAAATCTTTGGACAAACCCTTTGAAGTTGCAAAAACTGTGTGCACCTCCTTTCTTGTGGTTGTATGCACACCAGTGGGTGTGTGCAGACGTCTCTCGTGGGTTTGCACCAGACAGTCAGTTGCCTGTTTACTTTCAAACCTCAGGTGGAGCCATTCATGTGTGTTTGTGCCCCAGTTGTTTGTTGTAGACACACCTGTGGCTGCAGTTGGGAAACCATGTAAACAATTGTCAGAGTGTGTGTGTGTGTGTGTCAGCGAATGTCTGGTCACATGGCTCAACAGCTTCTGTAATAACTGGCGTTATCAGGTAGACAGCGACCAAGAGACAAATGTGTGTGCACGCTGCTGTGTCACTGGGCTGGCAGTTATAAGAGAGGCAGGCAGCTACAAAACAAACGCACAAACTCTCTTTGTCTCTTTGTTTAACACTGGATTTATATCTGGCGTTAAACCCGCTGACAGTAGTTGCTTGTGTCTCCAATCCAGGTCCACCAGATGGATCATAAAATGGACTGCGTCCTCCGGATCCTGAAGGAGCAGTTCCCACCGAAGCCGGCGGAGCTGACGTCCAAACCCTCCATCCGCAGAGTGACCATCCAGAAATGCATGGGCATCAGCATTGATGAGGGACCCTGATGGAACGGGGGCTGCTGTGTCATCACCAACAGACACTTTCAAGAGTTCACAGAAACAGTCAACGTGCAGCTTCCAAACAACAAAGGGAATCCGTCTTGTGAAAACCCTTTTCCTTTCCTCCTTCTGCAGTCCCAGTTTCTCTTCCTTGACTGTCGGACTCTGAGAAGCCGACAACATCAGAGCTGTCTACTTTAGCACCGTCCTGCTGTGGAACGTGACGGCACGAGGAGCACAGAGTGGGATTGTCGATGCTCAGAGAAAGCTGACCGAACCTCCTACTTCTGATGCTCTTACCATTTTTTCTCTCCATTGTCTAAATATCACTTTCTGTCCCAGACGACCATCTTTAGTCTTCCCTGGCAGCACACGTTCATTCAATCAGCAGCACATTGCTGAAATTCATTTCTCTATTCCCCTCGTAATCACACAGCTCAGATGAGGTTAATTTATGGGAAGCTTGTCAATTAGCTGCATTCCTCGGCTCCAAATATGATCCCAAAGCTAACAAACCCCTAAATGAAGTCATAATGCAATCGAAGCACTAAACCTCCCCATAGACCGGGTAAGAATTAGAGTCCAATAATGGCAGAAGCTTTCCCCCAATCTTTGTGATTTTCTTGGCACTGCCCACACCCGTACAGAACCGCCTTTTTTCCACAGGCACATATCCATCTCCACTATTGTACTTAGGCTGTGCCGGGTGTTTGTTAGTAGTGATCAAATAACACGAGAAGGGAAACGCTTTCGTCCCATGTTTGGGACCGAAATAAAGAACAGGACTCAAGACGTGTGCCTGGTTGGCCGACGTGTTGCTGATTTATAGTTCCTTTTAAGCTAATATAAATAGTTGAACAGCTGCGGTGTGGTTGTGTTACAGTCAGAAGTGATGGCTGCATCAGTTTGCTCCTGGATTTTCACTGATTTGGTATCAGTGACAAAGTATGCTGGTAGCGCCACACCTTACACCACCAGGACCCGTCTTTGTGACCACTGTTACCGTCTCCGGGGGCTCAAACAGCCATGGTCAATTTGAAATAAATGTTCACCACTAGCGCTCTGATTATTTTGTCTCTCCTGAGCTAATTAAGTGCGGAATTCCACGTAAGGGGAGATTACTCACCATGAGTGACTGTTGAAAAGAAACACTGGAAAATGTGCAGAATTTACACAGTTAGCTTTGAGGAGCAGCCACATTAACTCAGGCTACCGCTGAGAGCACACGTTAGCACACGATACTCTCACTTTGTTCCCGCAATCATTGTATTTGTCTGACAGAATGCAATGGAGGACGCGGAAAATAGAAAATAACTCAACTATGGGGCTACGGTATGAAAGGCCTCCCATAATTATGGCATTCGCATTCCTAAAACGGCGGATGCACAAACAAAAGAGGGATGAACAAGGGAAGTGGAAAGAGGAGATGCTTTCTCTCTGCACTAGGGTATAATGTCATGTTTTTGCAGTGGTTAAAAAAGAGCCATTTGTCTTTTATTAAATCATGTGGTTGCATCTGAAACGTTCTGTCCATCTGTCTGTTCTCCTGTACAGTTTTATAAGAGTTGTAAATAGAACTATTGCCTTATTGTACTGTATTTATTCTTGTGGAAAGATCAACCTGGAACACGTCTGCTTGTTGGAGCGATGGAAAAGGCAGAGTGAGGCTCCTGTTCTACAGATGGATGGAAATGATTGTAAATAATACTCACACACACCCTCCGCACTGTAGCCCTGCTGTAAATAATAAAACTCCATTTCATTACGCTCTGGCCTGCTCTGTTGGCTTCGGAGGAATTTGATTACTAGGTCATCTATTCCATAATTTGCTTTCATTGGAGGGTGAAACTTCTACATTGTGAGTGGAGCTGGGTCAAGGTGAGGCACGGGGCTGGAGTTTCCATCCAAATCAAATCTCCTCAACTTTGCTAAATTCCTCTCATACAGCAATCACCACAAAGCGGGGAAGAGGGACAGAAAAAAAGAACACATTCACACTGCCTACTTTGAACTTCAATACTCTGAAACCCATTGATTGAGGCATGCAGAGGAAAATGGGAATTTGTCTCATATTACCATTCAATCTTGTTTGCCTTCAGAGGCCAAAAAATACTGGGGATGTCCCAAGATCACCACGCTCCAGCACCGAGAGAAAGGGAAGGAAGGAGGGCGAGTCATCTCGGGGGAGGGTTGGACAGTAAGAGGAGGAGGAGAACAGCAGGAGCAGACGACAGCAAAGAGGAAAAATAGAGCCATTTTCAATTAGCCGGAGAGACGACATGGGCCAGAGGGCCGCAGTGCTTTGCTGCATTTGTCCTCCTCTGGTTTCTATCACTATAAGGGGATTTTGGCAGGGAGGGGTGGGGGTGTGGGGGGCGGGGGGGACCCTGTGGCTACCTCAGTCTGCAGAGGCCGTTCTGTGCTGCCCTTTGCTCTGCTTTCATCTCAAGACGAGACAAAGAGAAGAGAGGGACTCAGTTCAAAAGACAGTTTGATCTGAGACGTACGCAGGAGCACCACCTAAAAGAGGATCTGATCTGAAGAAGCAGTTAAAAGGGGCACGCTGTCACAGATGCTGCACAGTGAAATCTGGCAATCCGAGAATCTCTGCGGAGGAACTCATGCGAGGTCATGAAACACTGAGCTATGTTTTTCTTTGATCTCGCCACATTAGCCACACTCAGAATAGAACAGAACTTCATGCAGCTGGTTGAAAGCAGATCTGTTGTGCACCAATAATCAACTGACAAAACGCAGAAGATCAGACACAACACACCTTGTAGGGGGGGGGGTTGCTTCACTGTTGCCCATGTTTGTGAAGGAGAGAAAATTCTGCCAGACACATTACACACAATCATGTGACCAATGTTGCTGTGAAAGAAAAGCTCCAGTCAAAGTGTATTTTACATAAGAGGGCAGCTCGTACCAGTGCTATTAGAAACATTGGTCCATGAAAGTCATCCTGCAGTTGCTGCTGACAGACAAACAGCAGGAGGAATACGGCCTCGGCGGTTTTACATGTCCCACCTCTGGACTGATCAACACTATCTAAAATCAAAGGCTTTCGGGCCTCAGCTGGGAGGCTGAGGCTGCTGAACGGCTGATAGCTGTCAGGGCCGTGCGCCCGTCTCTGGCCACCATGGGGGTGCTTGGAGGCCACCTGTCCCGTGAGGCCCAGGCTTGTAGAGGCCCAGCAGTGGTATATGAAAGCAGATACGAGTCGACAGGTGCGTCTGCGGGCGCATGTGTGTGTACGTTTGTGTCGCACTAACAGAGACTGCGACAATGTCAGCAGCAGCTGATGTCAAGCCCTCTGTCAGGAGTCGTCCCTAAATAGAAAACGCCACAGCAGTTGGCCTGGAGGACAGTTGCTGCACCCCCCCCCCCCCCCCCACACACACACACATCTTTTCTATAGAGAACTTTTCTCTTTTTTTCTTCTGATTTTATTAAAACCGTAATTAAACAAGAATCCCACGGGGGGGAGCCCAGCCCTCTTTTTGTGGTACTTGTTGGGGTTTGTGCCTTTTTCCTTTTTCTAGCAGCTGATTGAGAATTTAGGACAGAGGGTCCACACCCCACGCCCCACACCCCACGTAGTGCTGAGGTCCATCAATTACTAAAATGTGATGTGATGTTTTCACACTGATTTTGATAAAAGCCATAAATTGTTAGCGGATTCACGCTCGACTAAGAGCTGGAACTTGTAGTTCTCTCAGTTCTCTCACTGACTTTGTTTCCTCGTGGTAAATATAGCAGTGATGAACTTCTGTTTCCATCGTAGAAAACTGTTCTATTTTGCAGCTTTTCACAATAGATACAGTATGCCCTTTGACCCTTCCTATGTTCAGTCCAAGCATGGCGACATCACCCCGTGGAATAATGCCTCAACCAGAGGCCAAGAGGGTAGATTGACCCCTGTGCCCTTTGACCTTACGAGATTTCCCGCAGCAGCGTGTCTGTGAGGATCGAACCAGAAGAAGGCTGATCAGCCTGTTCGGATCCAAAGATCCGTCACTGAGCTGCTCGGTTTCACGTTCTGGGCCCCCCCCAGCCTCAGAAACCCCACCCAGGGCTGGCGATGGCGAGTGTGACTGCTACTAATGTGTTGTTGCGGCTGTTGCGGATTTGAGCGGAGGTCCGGGCACACTTTGGGGAGGGTATGGGGGGCAAAGACAGACAGGCCCGAGGGGGCTGCCTATATAGGTCATATACGAGGGACTTTTCCCCCAGACAGAGAGAAAATTCCTGGCTAGAAGCTGGAAGGACTTCAGTGGTGTTTTGGGGTTTGGCCAGTCGAGGCAGAATGTCAGGCATGGTGGACAGCTGCACCACAGAGCTACTGTAAGAGAGAGTGCTGGTGTTGTGAAACAGTACAACAGTACAGACGAGGTGTATTGTACAAGCTCTGAAGGCCCCTGTTCTCTTTATATTGTTGTTCTTAATTAGAAAGGGGAAGTGAAAACAAAACATGAACATTCGGCCAAAGCATTACTCGGGAACCGTCACCGTGCAGTTCTTTGCAATATGGATTCACAATTACAAAGAGGCACAGTTCTTAGGATGGAGGTTTCCTGTTCCTAGTCCTCTTACACCCTCACACATCATTTCATAGAACCGATTCCTTTAAAGATCAGTGGTCAGTGTATCATTATTTACAGTGGTTTATTCCAGCTGGACCAGGGGAGAATTTGATCGTATTCTCTGTTGCTTAAAAATCCCCAAAACAGGAACACTGTCATCAACAGTGAGTGAAAATTGAAACCAGGGAGAAAAATTGAATATTGGGAAGCCAGTGAACCACATCCAGGGCTGTCCAAAAGCAGAGGTACGGCCACGTCTGTTTTTCTCATCAAGCTCTGTGTTGGAGAACATGTTCACTCATTCTTATGGCGAGAATCTTTTCAACACCAGGTCTCGGGCCTGTGCAGCGCTGAGGCCCCATGAGTCTCTTGATGAGGGCAGCAGAAGCGGGACGAAACAAAGAGAGCGAGAGAAAGAGCCAAAACGAATGTTACTCCGGGTACTTTTCGTTTGAAATGTGGGCTGCTTTATTGCTCATGAAATGTGGAAAGTCAATGCATTTCTGGGATGGATCCAAACAACACTGAAGACAGTTTTCCATTCCGCGTCGTTTTCATCGATGGCGTTCCCTCATCGTGGGTTTACAGCTGCGGGCTCACTGGATGGGATGTAATCTGATGTATATTGTGGTCAGTGTTGCAAGATGTATTTTGACTGCCTGGAACTATTTCCACATACTCTTCTGAAACAGGATCTTGCATCATGTGGAAATATTTTTGTGTCATATGACGTTCACATTACATCGTCACACACCCATACTGTCATGATCTCATGTGGTTTGAGTGTGTGTGTGAATGATTCTAATTTCATCTTCCAGAATAACTGTTCACAGGAAAAGCCTCACTTCTCAAGCATGCTCGTGTACATAACTATCAAATTAGCTGCTCATTAATACACAATACAAAAATGTTTGTAACATGTTTGAAAATGTTATTCTAGGAATGAAGGATTTGTGACGGGTGTTTTTTAATTGTCTTTTACATTAAAAGTCCCGTTAATCAATAACTATGAGTGCAGTTACACAGTTAATGTTATTTGACCACAGTGATGAATTCTGTGACTCTGCTTTCTTAATGATTGTTTTTATGAAAGATGATATCAGAGGAAGACTAGAACACTGAGAATACCGATCGCAAAAAAAAAAAAAGAAAAAAGACAAAACCAAATCTGCTCTCCACAGATGTTTCAACTAAATCTGGGCCAAATGTATCTTAAGGCATCCTTGAGCATTCCTGACGGGATTACAGAGAGCGAGATAGACAGAGAACGAGTGTGCGTGCAGCACCGCCTGCTTGTTTTCACGTCTCGCACCGTGTCCCTCTGCAGATTTGCCTTGATAAAAGATAAAGAGTCTTTGATAAGCTGCAGGTGTGCTGCTTTAATGAGCATTACCGCCCCCCCCCCCCCCCCCCCCCCCCCCCCCCCCCCCCCCCCCCCCCACACAAAAACACA
>CAAKHB010002212.1:180621-190756 GCA_901007665.1 Aeoliscus strigatus
AAAACATGTCCCTTTCCTGGTGCCTGCCCACCTACAACTGCCTACAAAATAAAAGCATTACTAAGTACTCAAGTTAACACAAATAATAGTAAATATTATATATATATAATAATTACTTATTTATTAATATTATATATATATATATATATATATATATATATATATATATATATATATATATATATATATATACACACAGTATTATATATATATATATATATATATAATATTATTTATATATATATCAATCTAAAGGTGTATTCAAACAAACAAAAGACATAGTGTAATAAATAATAATATACTAACAATAATAAAAATAAACAGTCTATCAAAAATAACTGTTTTGCACAGGTTTATCAGTAATCTGCTGACGGACTTATCTCAGCTCCCACAAAACAGAGCTCATGACGTGAATAATAATACGAAAAAAAAAACAGATTTGAAATGCAGCTGGCCAACAACCATTCTGACCTCTTGGCACTCTCGAGGCCCTCCTTCCCGTGCACCAGCTTGGTCACCTCTGCAGCCAGTCGTTTATGTGCGAGGCGTTTACCTGGATCCTCCCTCTGCTGCTCCATCAGCTTCTGGACCTCTGCCAGAGGCAGGAAGGTGAACAGCTTTAAGTACCTGCACAAGAAACAGATGAGTTCTGCAGCACAGATTAATTGTATGTTTTAAGCAGAGCTCTTCTCTGGGCGACAGTCTCTTGTATATGTCTGTTAATACCAGGATACCACCAGAAATGATAAATCAATCAGAGGTAATCTATTTCAGACGCTCTGATTTCTTTGCTATAAACTTAACGTACCCCTCCACACTGGAATCTGGCTGCCTGAGAAAAAACTGGTAGAGCTCAAAAGGAGATGTCTTGTCTCTGTTGAGCCACATCGCATTGCCCGCTGTCTTTCCAAGCTTGTCCCCCCTGGAGCTTGTCACAAGGGGGATGGTGAGGCCGAACACCTCCTCACCACTCACTCTGGGGAGAAAGCAACAAGTGTTAATAACAAATACCTTTTAACGGAATCATTTACATGATGCAATCTTTATCAATTTATTGTTTGCTCTTAAGGGCGACGCGGTGGAGCAGTGAGGACTGTCGCCTAATAGCAAGAAGGTCCCCGGTTCACTTCCTGGCCTGGGATCTTACTGTGTGAGGTTGCACGGTCTCCCTGTGTGTGCGTGGGTTCTCTCTGGGTACTCCGGCTTTCTCCCACCTCTATAAGCATGCTGAGGTTAATGAGTCACATTAGTCTGTCCTTCATGTGGCCCTGTGATGAGCTGGTGACTGGTCCAAGGTGTGTCCTGACGTTTGCCGTTTGACAGCTGGGATCGGCTCCAACCCAATCGCGACCCATAACCGGAGCAAGTGGAAGAAGACGAATGAATGTTTACTCTTACCCCAGTGAAATGTAATGATCCATAATAGTCTTACGTATTTATAGTTCTATGTTTCAAAATGAGCAAGTGAGAAGCGTGAAGGATTGTAGACCGTCTCCTAACAATTGAATACTAATGAGTTAGTCTAATTTTCTGATGTGTCTTTACGAAACATCGCCCACTTAATGACTTAAACGAATTTCCAATGAGGTTTGGTGCGAGGCTCCTTTTGACGGACAACAAACACAACGAAGGAAGCTGGGATGGACATTTACCTCTGAATGAAATCGTGGCCGGACATCAGATTGCCCATCTGGTCGCTGCCCCCGAGTTGGATCTTGCAGCCATATATCTGGTTCAGGTGGTGGAAGTCATAAGCTTGAAACACCTGGTAGGTGAACTCCGTCAGGCTCATGCCCTCTGCGCCCTTCAGCCGGGACTGAACGCTGTGGCGGCTGAGCATGGTGCCCATCCGGAAGTGTCTGCCGGCCTCCGCCAGGAACCGAACCACCCCTACGTCGTTGTACCAGCTCAGGTTGTTCAGTACTGTCACGGTGCCCAGCTTCTTGGAGTTGTCGTGGAAGTACAGTTCGTGGTTGGTGAAGATCCGTTGAATGCTCTCCCGGATGCTGTGGGTGTTCGCCTCCACCACCTCTGCCGACAGCCGCTCCCGCTCGCTCGTTTTCCCACTCGGGTCCCCGATTTGTGCCGTGGCCCCTCCGAGGACAGCGAACACATTGTGGCCGGCGCTTCGGAAGTGCAGCAACCCGATAATAGCGAGCAGGTTGCCCACATGGAGGCTGTCGGCCGTGGGGTCAAAGCCGCAGTACACAGTCTGAGCACCGGACTGAAGCAAACTAGGGAGCCGGTCCTGAGCTGCAGTGTAAGGGAACGACTCCTTCAGAATACCGCGCTTATTTAAAGTGGAGAGCAGCCCGCCGTGAACAGAGGAAGAACAGTGAACTCTAGCCCGGAGTGAGAGGCACTGAGCGGGGGGAGCACAGGAGCCATGCCGCAAAACATTACGACAGGTCCTCGCCATGGACGCTGCCATGTTGGATGTGAAAGAGGACGACAGGAGATGAACCGGAGGCAGAAGGCAGGAGATGGGCACAGCGCCCCCTGGCGTTTTGCTCATACTGGGAGGTTGCAATTCCGAAAAGATTGTGGTTAAACGAAATAGTGGCTATTTCACTTACTTATTTCAAAGTAATGTAGCTAGTTAAATTGAATTACTGAATACTTTAAATACATTTCATTTATCAAATTAAATTTGATGAATTGTTTGAGTGATTGTCAAATGTGTCAGTGTTTTAACTTACAACAGCACCAACACTATTGTCACTTAAAATTCTTCAACAAATCTATTGTATCACATAATACATTCAGCTACAAATTCCTAAGAAAGAAATTGAGGCCAAAAATATTACTGAACATATAGTCATCTATTTTTTGTGAAAATTCTTAAGGTGCAAATAAACCATGAACATTAGTCATTACACGTCTTCAGTAATGAAACTGATTAGTTAATCAAAGTTATACATGTATTTACATCAAATATTGGTAGATCAAGGGATTTACTTCTTTTTTTTCAGAAGCTATTCTTGTCAGCCAATTCATGTTTGTCCTTTAAGCCAGCTCGTATGACACCAGTAGGTGGCGACCTACACCAGGTCAGTGGAGCTCAGACAAGAGCCAAATGACAGAAAATCTCTAAAGTCTGTTTGTCGGCACAAAATGAACTTACCTTGGATGTTAAACAAAACCAGGCCGAGTGTGTCATGGATTCCAAAAAATGCAATGGAAAATAACTAATGTGACGGATTTTAAAATAATTTTATTTTGAAATCCATTCAATGTCAACTTGTTTTGTTATTTAAATGACTAGATATACATTCATCACACATTTACAGTATGGTTACCAAGCACAGTACACAATGACATCACATCCAAAGACCATTTCTGCTGTCTCCATGACACCAAAAACAATCAGACAAAAATCAGACATCTAATTTCTATTACTTCTGTCACCCCAATGACACGTTGTCTGTTCTGAAAAAGTCAAATAAAATCTAGGTCATATTAAAGAATAGTGTTGTTGGTGTTTGTGTACAGCTATAAGGCAGAGAACTATTCCCATGAGAAGAAGACAGAGAAAAGAGGGCAGGAACAGTACACTTCATGTCCTGAGCTAGTTCAACAAAGGAGGACACAGTTTCCCTGATACGATAAGTTAAACAGTCCCTTGTCAATTCAACATCCAGACATCACAAATTCACATTTCTTCTTCTGTTGGGCCAAGCTGTAGTGATTCTCAACCATTGTGTAGTATCTTTTTAAAGCTAGTCCTTTAATGACACTGAGTAATTCAGTAAAATACATCTCTAAAAGAACGTGTGCCTCCACTTGACAGTCATACATCTACTTTACTTACATTAATTTGCGTGGGCAGGTTGCATTGCGCATCAGTTCATTCTCTCTGAGGACATCAACAGTGTACAGTTCTCATGTATAAATGTGTGTGTGTCTAAAGTCCAAATCTGAATCTCTCGTGCTCTATGGCATGGGCAAACGCTAAGGCACAATCAGTTTGTGGTTAATCCCAACATAGACCTGGGTGTACTTGAATACTGCATTGGAATCTGCATGTGAGACTGACATCTTGTGAGAGGATATAAAAGTAAGAGGCAGCTTGATGTTCAGTAATCTAATCATGGCAAATAAAATTGTTTGGTGAGACAAAGCAGTACAATATAGCAGCAAATGAGGAGAGACAACATGATTGTAAAACAACATATACTGCATTAACAGAACTGCATGAGGCATGCAATGTGACGATCAACGGAAATGTGATCAAGAGAGAGAAATGAAGTTTGCTCACTAAAGGGACGTTGTTATGGAGCATTTCTGATTCTAATGTGCATATATTGTCCTATGTGTGTAACCTGAGAACGAGAGGAGGGTCAGCATAGTATGAGGAGCTGTAGCTTGACCTCTAAAACAGAAATTCCATGTTTTTTTGTCATACCTACAATTAATGAGGGTCAAATTTGAAAGATGACAAGTTGCCCTGTTGCCATTATTACAATTTTCATATGTGCCATGTCTAACCAAGCATTTATCAGATTTAGTCATATATACATACATACATACATACATACTGTACATACATACTGCAGTATAAAAATACGATCCAATTCAATTAAAACAATTCAAATTAAACAAAAATAATACAGTACATTACTACATTTACTGTACAATTGAAAACACATAAAGGAGGAATATAAAAGTTGATCATGGTTAGTGCCTTGTACATCTCAGGTGTTACAAGCTGAGGCGAGCAGGTGATTTATGTACTCGGTTTAAACAAGGCTGCTTCTTTTGATTGCATTTCTTCAGATCATTTGATTTTTGCTGGATTGAGAATTCTCTCCCAAATCATATATATTTCCAAAGTAGCAGACATGCATGTTTCATCCTTTCCTCTTGAGCATTCACTTACTGCGAGCTGAATGGTTCTTATTCAACACCAAACAACACAAAAAAAGAACAAACCTGCACTGGCTTTACTTCTTCTCACCCAAGCCAACTTACGTGCAATAGTGTGCATAGCTGCTTTTGGATACCAGTGTGTTTTGATTTTGATGCCGTCTACTGCACATAACTAGGCTAAACTGCAATATTTGTACTAATACTTTTACCCCAGAATAACGTGTGGTGGTGACAAGTACCAGATTAATCTCAGTAAATCTACTGTGCCATTCCATTTTCTCGGTGGAATGAGGTCGATAAATGCTTTTTTTTCATTTGATGTTGTTAATAAAAAAAACGACAGTCCACAAAAGAATTGCAATTGAAAGTTAAAGAAACACATTTAAAAAGTTTTTTAAACAAGAAAACAAGAGAATACAGTTAGAGATTTAACTTTGAGGAAATGAACAAAAGAAACAGATCAATCATTTATTGCAAATCTGCTTTGAGAGTGCTGGTATTAAGGTTGTAATGTGACTTGTACTGCTCGTGCCAGCCGGTGAATACCAGAACACTGAACAGCGTGGAGTGCCAAATGTCTGGGCATATACTTTTTGTGAAGAAACTGCATCATGCTCGATTACACACGTGTTTTTGTGCTGCATTCAGATAGTCTCTGTTGTGGTCATTCCAGCCATAAAACAAATGCTATTTCCCCTACGTTTAATACAACCGTCCGTCTGTATTTGCTGAGAGCAGATTAGTCGTACATAATGATCATTAAGGTTAGGTCTTGTTAGAGAGAGCAAAGATTATATTAGACAGTGATCGTCCACAGTATTAGAATCAAATATGGCTTGAAGACTTTCAATAACGGTAAACGGTCATGTTCAGGAGCCACAGGTGTGTCTCAGCTATAATAGGAGCATGCTGATTGGCTGATGCATGGAAAACCATGTCAAGACTTTATTGATAGCCAATCTGAATTAGCTGCCTGTTGTTCTGTTGTAACTGAAGTCACTTGGGTGTTGATAACTGAGGGAATATGGCTTTTTGATCATCGGTATAAAAATCCATTTTCAAACATACTGTAGGAGTGGAAACTCTCAAGTTCCCCGTTCTCAGGGTTTTCACAGACCAGGGTAGCCACATAGGTCAATAAACTCCTTCAGACTGAAGCATTTATCCAAGTGCTTGGCCAGTAATTGAAAACCCCGGGGTCTAGACAACAACACAATCATCTTTGAGTCCATGACTTTCCTGGCTGGTGAGTTCTGTGCTGGAGTGGAGAGCACCGTATCAAAGAACCAAAAGGAGCTGCAAACTCCTTTTCTCGTGTTTTTCAGAGCGTTTCTCCTCCACAACCCTCAGTACATGTCCCGGTAGATCTCCTGCAGAAGTGGGTGCAGGGAGGTGTCCTCAGTCTTTTTGATCTCCTGCACCAACTGCGCATGCTCAGTGACTAACTGCCGTAGGTCGGCAAGTTTCTGCAGCAACCTGGGGAAGAGGAACGTGTCGTCTGGGTGGTTGGCCAGCAGGTGAAGCTGTAGCACCTGCACAATGCTCTCCTGCATTCGCTCAATGTGCGCCACGTTCACCAGGCCTGGTCGGTCTAATCAGAGAGTGTGATAATTGTTAGTACAGTATTAATAAAAACATTTACACTGTTGCACAGTGAAAATCATAGAACCTTCTTACCTCCACAGCAGATGATAGCAGCTACAAACAGAGCCAGGTCACTGTCATCCAGTGCCAGCGCATTGAACTTCATGGCAAACTGGAACTTTGGCTCCATCATGTCACTGAACGGCCTCCTGAGGCTCTTGAGAAATTCCCGGGTGATGAAGCCTGAGCCGTACGCTACAAGAAGCCCATCCTTGTTCATACAGGAGGCCAGCATGGCGAAGAGGGCCTCGTAAACGCCGTATTTTAAAAGAGTCACCTGATCGTTCAGGTCCAGATTGGAAAACCCGGGGACGGACTTTGCAAATTCTGTAAGCTCAGTGACAGTTTCCACAGAGGTGCATTGGCAGCAGTGGAAAATCCTCACTTCCGCCTCCCTGTCCTTCAGCATTCCTGCAGAGCCCACCATCTTGGCCACCAGCGTCTGCTCTGCTAGCTGGAGGGTCTCCATGTCATGAATGACGAAAGGCTGTGGACGTCAGAGAAAGACATATGGCTGTTGAATGTCAATGTAATATTTATTGTATTATTGCATGTATGAATCATGTGTAAGGATGGAATTTCAAACAATGTGCACAGGGATTCTGGGTCACATAAATAAACATGACCCAAAGGGACCCCATAGGAATGGAAGAACAGCTGAATCAGCAAATACAAGTGCACTGACTTAAGAGTTTACATATAAGCATCACTAAAGCCCTTATTGACTCTTGAATTTTTCCACAACAACATGAATACTCTCCTTGACCCTGCAGCGATGTAATGAAAGACTCAGAAGTGGTTTGAGGTGCAAACACTGCACACAGAAAAATAAAGGCGCTAACAGCGACCAAAAGTGGCTAGTTCACCACAGATGGGACCCACGTCTTCATAAGACAATGGCTACGATTTGTTTTTTCAATAAGTTCACAATCTATTTCTGTGTCTCCCTGGGGAATTGCACGTTGTGCATAATACACTTCACACAGCATCCAGACACAAAAAGATGGTTGCGTAATCCTCTGGCATGTTTGTAGACATTATCTGCATCAAATTCACTTGACAGTTACGGACCCATTTTATTTGATTCACTTCATTCATTCATGCACAATGTCTGCAGGCATGGACTCTGGATCAATGAACACTGTTCCCTTCAAAGCAGTCAGCAGACTCTGTGATTGAGCATGGACATTGGCTTCAGCTCAGAAATCCAGGGAAATTACGACAACTTGAGGTCGTAGGTTTGTTGGAATACACCGCTTGGATGGGCAGCGAGGTGCAGCAATGGAGGGGATGAGCTCACACTTTTTATGTAAAAACAGCTGTTTCCTTGTCCAGATTGTTGAGATTGCACTGATTGAGAAAGTTATTTCTTTTCTTGGTTGGCTGCACATAATCTCTGAGGCACTGGTTTCCAGATCATATTGAGACATAGGTTTGATTGCAAATTTTGAATGTGCCAAGAATAAATTATAAAAAGGGTGAAGAAATGAATTAACTCAGGTACACGCAATCCACACACGCACACGTTCACTTGCCAACTCAACGTACAGGGTTGCTGGTCTTCCCCGTGAGAATGGTTCGAGCCTTAGACTTGTTCATGTTGAAGTTCTTGAGGTAGGCCTCATAAATCCGCCTGGCCAGCGTCTTCTGATCAGCAACATGGGGGTCCTCCACCTCCCTTTCCCCTGTCACCATCTCCGCTTTCAGCTTCAGCTTCTCCGACTGGGGCATCCGCCCGAAACGAATGGCTGCAAAGACAGAGTCTGATAAAAGTGGGACGATTGGGGCTGAAGTATCATCAAATTACATCTACAACCTCCAGTGTTGTCCTGTGAAGTCCACCGACAATGTGGAAACAGACATATTATACTGAGAAAAAGGACAGTATAATGTGTCTGTGTGTTAAGATTTAAGTAAAATGGATGTAGACTTTTGTCCAGATAACGTAACACATTACAAACTCAGCACACTGAGGCAACAGTTGTTTTGCTTTGTCTTTGCACAAGAACAATATAAAAGCAAATTGGAGTTTGATCCATCTGAACTCACTGTTGAAACTTGTTAAAATGCAGATACTAAAGACCATTGTGTTTTAGGTGTCCGGTGTGATAAAAAATACACTGAGGCTTCTTAAGCAATGCAGCGTGGTGCAGTGGGGACGGAAAGAACTACCAGGGCCCTGTTACAAGAAAGCACCATCATGACGGGACCTTTAAAGGTCATTGAATGGTCATTCCAGATGTGACCAGTCCAAGCACTTTACATCAGAGTGGTTACCCGTCAGTACATGTTCAATCAGTCAAACAAGATACCAAACATGTCACACAAGTTTGAAGATGCCAAAGCACCACAGAAAGTTTGAAAACATTATTTGAAAAACACAACTAATTGACTGAGGAATATTTACAAGGAAGCATTGACTGTGCTAAGTGTGCGTAAACACTCCAGTAGAGTTTTTTTTTCCTACAATAGCACACAGGCATTCCTCAGACAGCCTGATCCCATTTGACTAATAAGCTTAGAGGTTAACAGACTTTAACCTCTCATCCCCAATTTAAATGGACACAAGCTGGTTGAAACACACCTCTCTGAAAGGCCAGCTGCCCCTCCACCTGCATTAATGAGGCTATAAATGCGAGATCGGACCACACGCTTCTCCAGAGACTCACCCTTTGCAGAAATAAATGCATGTAAGCTGCCCGGGACTGAGAAGGGAGAAGATAAGGAGCAAGCAGACAGCATGAGGGTCCACTAGATTACAGATTACAAAGTAGATGATGAAGATTAACGCTTCACGACGGGGGTCTGGGCTGGAGCCAAGTCTAATTAAGATGAGAAGAGGTGAGCAATGCTAAGCTAAGTCCATTTCCTAAGTGCCGGTGTGTGAACCTTTCTGTCACGCTGTTGTTGAAGCAGATTATTTATGAGAAGATTCCAGCCAATAAACACCTGCTTCACTGCCATCAGATTTATTAGTTCTCAGGGTGGGTGTGTTCTTTCCTCATAAAACCTTGTGTTCTGAGTTTGTGTGTTTAAATGGATTAAAATATATGAGGGTTTCATTGTTTTAATTACATTGCTGTGAAAAAATAAACATCTCCATTATATCTTTTTAAATGTGCTTTTATATATTTATAATGAATTAAATGCAAGACTAGAGTAAAACTCCAAATGGAGGTGTGTGTGTGTGGTGTCATTTCTATTGGATGTACGATCACCGCGTGCAGAGAGAATGATGTTCTTCTTTCATATTCAGGAAATCGGGAATTTAGATTCAAAAGGTCTGCACACGGAAGGAACATCTCAGTTCGATACAAATGGAGGGACGGAACTCCTGAGTAAGCAGCTCCTGGGTGCTTCACGCTGATGGCTCTGAAGATCAGGTTGCAGCTGCATCTCATATCTCCTTACTCCTCCTCTATCGTTACATTTAGACGGATGAAACTTAATACACGTACACCGGACCAGGAAGTGTGTCTTACAGAAATACATCTAAATGCATCATCCGCAAAATCAAGGCTATACTTTAAGGAAAATCAAAGCTCTGGAGTTCAGTAAACCAATAGGAGGACAAACTGCCTTGCATCAATAAAGATACTAAGTTCATCAAGTTCACTGTCAC
>CAAKHB010002212.1:190908-222506 GCA_901007665.1 Aeoliscus strigatus
AGACATGGGTCGAGGGTCAGTGTGACATGTCACGTGTTTACACAGCACAAACATTAAACACAGATTAATGAAACTGACAAAGATGTGATTGAAAACCTGCCAAAATGTCATCAGCTTTCTCTGAGAGCTCCACAACTGAAATCCACAGACCGGTCTGTACACAAAGGTACGTGTAGGCTGCAATCCTGTGTTGTGTCTCAGTCCACATACCTTCAAACTACAACAGCCACTTTGAGCGTGCACTCACAACAAGAAGTCTATTGAAAGGTAGTGTAAACTGGAGCATCCAATATCAGAAAGATCAGACAAAATGCTTTGCCTTTTTTCAACAATTTGAGTAAGATCTCACTTATATGCTGTGGAAATACTGTGCTCGGTGGACAGCCATGTTCACATCACAAACATCATACTGTTGAGGTTCATTAAGTGTTCTTGTTTAAATTGTAGTTTGTGTTTCTTGATACAGACAAAATGTATTAGATGTTCTTTCATTACCTACTTAACATTATCATCCAACTCAGATTGTTTGCACTGACAGATTTGCCGCTCTTGATGCCTTTGTTGCTTAAAGCCATTTGTCTTATACAATGGCATGTCTTCACATGCATATTGATATTGTTTTTCATGACTTTTGCATTTCTGACACAATCTGCTCATTCTCCTTCACTGCTCTTTCTATTTTGGCCATAAGTAGACACACATTTGACCATTCCTATCTGCCTAACCCCACTCTCCTCACACTGTTGATTCCCTATTGGCTCTATCCTCAGCCAATCAGAGTGCTTATTGTTGGTATGGAAACGCCACACAGGCAGAGAGGAAGGCTCTCCACAGAGTCATAAACTGGCACCAAACTTTCTTTCACAGACACTATTTACACACAGCGATGCCGGAAAAGAGCAGAGACCATAATCAGAGACACTTTCCACCCAGCTCACCCTCTGCTCTGACACAGCAGAGCACACAGCATCATCACAGGCTGATGGCAGAAACAAAATAAAACAACTCACTGTGAAGAAATGTTCAAAATACCTGTCCTATGTGTCTTTATCCTGTTTGTGTTTGCATACGTGGGAAATAAAAACCTTGAATCCTTGGTTCATCTTCAGTTACTGACTTGCCTTAACATGAAATGTAAACACTCAGCTGTGGTTGTTTGTGCTAATCGTAAGAGTATGTGCGTTTCTTCTCTTCTTACTTGGCCTCTGCACAATTAGGGTACTGTGTCAAATAGTGTGTGTTTACAAGTAACACGACCCAATGCATGTGTGCGTGTGCGTGCGTGCGTGCGTGCGTGCGTGCGTGCGTGCGTGCGTGCGTGTGTGTGTGTGTGTGCGCGCCACAGGGCTTGAAGCTTTGCCCAGACCTGCCCTGCCCTGTTACAGGACTCACCGTTGTGGGACATGCCCACTGACAGGCACTTCTGGAAGCGGCAGTATTGGCACTTGTTGCGGTTCTTCTTTTGGATCTTGCAGCGACGCTCACACTTGTCATACTCCAGCTTCAGACGGATGGTTCTCCGAAAGAAACCCTAAAGGGACGAGTTAACAGACATGAACAGATGTACATCAATGTTTCATAAAAAAACTAGTCAAGAAATGACTTTGTGTATGAATGGTATGGTACAGTATCAAATGGACTGTTTCATCATCACACAACCATGACCCAAGAGAGATCCAATGCGGCACAGATGTTTGCAGCTGGATGGATTGTAGAGAAAGGCCTCCGGAATAGCAAAGCCATACTTCATGTCATCTTGTAATTTTTTCCAAAACTTTCACCCAACTTAACACAATACACATACTAAGATTGCATTTGGTGACACACACAACCATGATCCCAGGTTCAGTAACCCTCACTCTGTAAGCCAAGTTGATGTCATGCTGATGCTGCTATGGGGTCAACTGGTCCATTACGACTGAATAACAAGGAGACGAAATGCAGAAAGGAGACATATGAAGTTACTCAGTAGAACATTATTTTCGATTTACTGGCAACAAGGAACTGCTTTTAGCCCCTGGAGAGACATTTTCATGCAGTTTCTAACTATTAACCCCTGGATACACATTAACTTTGCCACGGACAGTGATTTGGGGACACACAGGTGATACTGATACTGCAGAGCACTGACTGATCAGACGTGTGGTCTCAGCTGGGACTTGAATCACATTAGACTGGACTAGATTGTAAAAGACCTGCAGCTCAACTGAAACTGACTGTAAAGCCAATTAATTCATGACATCACTTAAACTAGAGCCTTATGACTCAGTCACATTGTGTTATCAAATGATGCTCCATTATTATTCACTGAATCAACACATGTTGAATACAGCATTCATCATTTTAATAAGGTAGAAGTCACTTTTACATTAGTAAAAATTACTTGTTTGGCTTTTAAATGATGAAATTATATTATTATTATGTCATTTTAATCCGTGTGTCAGACTTGTGATCTTTAACTCATTTGCCATCTTTTCTTGTCACGTCTCTGTTCACTGTTTTAAAGATAATCCACATGGTCGAGAGTTACACTTTGATCAAGTAAAGCTGACTTTGGGCTTTGGACTTATGCACACTCTACACGGCCTTCACCGTGACCATTGGCTACACTGGTGTTTTACAGACATGAACACTGTGTCCGTTCACTGGAGATAGTTGAAACAGTCCACAGGGGTTTAAAGCATGATGATGATCGGTGTACTGCTGCACACACTCACACTTTAATGACCTGTTCCTTTTACATTAATCTCTATGTAACAGCATGGGGTACAGTGAGGTACAGTGAGGTACAGTGTCACTTTCTGATCCCTACACTCGCTCTGCTGTCCTGGCTCATCGCGTGGCTGAACTCTGGTGGAGTAAAACTTTGCTCTTCAGAACGAACTACTCAAAGCACACGCACACGCAAGCACGCACACACACACACACACACAGCTCTGGCTCCATTATCTGTGTCCTCTGGTGCCTCTTAGAACAACAGCCTCGGGCTGTTCTTCAGCATGACTGGTAAACAATTAACTGAGATTATTTCTGTGTGACCATGTGTGTGTGTTTTTTTATGCTTTACAGCCTTTACATCATTTGTCACAAGATTAACTGCCTTTGGATTCCCAGCCTGGCAAGATGTGAATTCTTATATGTGGTTAATGTGTATGTAATGTAAATTTGCTTGAATGGCCACTGTAACACTACTTTCTTCTTGCAATTTCACTCAGAATACCTTTTGCAATATATACTGATATATTTCCATTTTTAAATAATGTTGTTTTTTTTGTAAACATTTCTACCTCTGTTGTGACAATAGCTTTTGTGTAAAGAATTCCATTCTGATAATTTGCTTGTGATTCATGTAAGTCAGTAAAAACAATCTGATCTTGGGTCTAATGCATATCTTGACCTCTGACGTAAATCGATGTCCTTCAACAACTGTGTGTCCAGAAGTTGGACCAACTTATCGAGTTACCAATTTATGGAAGTCTTTACCACTGTGAACTCCAAAGACAAAAGCACTTGAATGAGTCATTTCTGTGTGCTGACCTTGCAGCCCTCACAGGCATGGACGCCATAGTGGTAGCCCGAGGCCCGGTCAGCACACACTCGACACTCCAGACTGAGCGATGTGGTGGAAGATGAGAACTCCTCCTGGCCTGCTGACACCCCGTAAACAACTGACGATGGGCTGGACGCTGGGGTCAGAGCATCTACAGGAGCACATAATGTAGATGATTAAACATGTCATGAGTTAATTCACATGTCGAATTTTTCTATCATGCAAAACAAACTACAGTAGTTGTGTAACAAGATTCCTACATCTGAAGTGATCATTTACACCACCTTTGAAAGGGATTAATTTAAAATCAAGGCTACAACCTCCTTTTGTCTTCTCCACCTTAGCACCTGGGATGTTATTGTGTTTGATGGATAATCAACCACCAAACGTGAACACATTAAAACCCCATGGCAGAATCCGTTACGCCAGGTGTCGAGCTGAAACCATATTCTCTCTCATTGAAACACTAAACGAAAAGACTCAAAGGAACTTCGGCTTCGAAAGAATCAAGGGATCAAACCAGAAAGACTGAGTGTAAGACAACCTGCTCCATCCCTGAGCTGCAGCCGCTGCTAAAGGGCCAACAAGAACTTTAAGGAGGCATGCAGACCCTATAATTATGTTTCTCGTCAGTCTCAGTAAACTTTATCTCAGTACAAACCATTAGAAAGTAAAGACAATCGATAAATGTGATCTTATCTTGATCTATCTTCTGGTTGCAAACAACTGCTAGAATATGAGCTCAGTTTTACCTGTCTCTGGCCTGACAAAGACATTCTGCTCCACACAGTGAAGAGGCATTAAGTGTGTGCATGTCGCCTGTCACAAGCATTACAGCGATGGATTAATGTTACTGTTCCTCGTGATTTCCTGTAATTGTGTTTGACGGTGATTGCCAACAGTTTCTTATTTGAGTGAGATGAACACTGCAGGCAGAATGTGTTTGGTGCACAAATAGCAATATACAAAGCACTGACTGTAGCCAGCCCATGTGAGTTTCAGGAGAGAGGAACGGTGCTGCTGCCTGTTGCTAATTTAAAAACAAAGAAATACATGTCTGAACTGAGTGTGCAATGCTTCCTCAGCAATGCTGAGCATGCTTCCTCAGTTCTTGTCTCTCCCTCCCTGACTTTTCCATGACATCATCCAATGGATCCATGATACCGCCTTCCAGTACTTCGGTTTCTCCTCTCATCTCCCTGATTATACTTTAAGACTATTCACAGCCTCTTGTTGCATAATTTTGTTGTAGCATAAATTTCCCACACGCCCCTGCGACTTCTATTCAAGGGAAAACACAGAGGCAAAGTGGACGTTTCCTGAGAGGTGGTGCGTGGTGGCTGAGGAATGTCAGGATTCCACATTGGCTGTGGAGTGAGGAGACGGGCTAGATGACGACAGGGAGGTAGAATGAGGCAGTGCAGAGACTGAACCGTGTACAATGTAAGATACAAAGCAAAGAAACGGCTCAAGGAATGACTGCTGATACAAAATGGCTGTCAAAGAAGTAACCTGTGTTTCATACTGAACTGCTGTGGAACATTATCACACTTTGTACCATATCTAAAAGACCTAAGCATACTGTGAACATTCTAATTCAGTGAGTCATCACCTAGGACAGTGGAACCTTCAGAGCAGTTGCTGGAGGACTGGTATTCAGGAGCATCATAGGAGCTGAGGGTGCTGCTGTTGATGGACTGGGAGAT
The DNA here is from genome assembly GCA_901007665.1 of Aeoliscus strigatus. Taxonomy (NCBI): domain Eukaryota; kingdom Metazoa; phylum Chordata; class Actinopteri; order Syngnathiformes; family Centriscidae; genus Aeoliscus; species Aeoliscus strigatus. The sequence goes on from CAAKHB010002212.1 coordinate 196,165, forward strand.
GTCATGGAGCTCCTCCATGCCACCAATGAAGTCGTCATCGGCACACAGTGGGCTGCCCAGCACCGAGTCCTCCAGGGGTGAAGGTGGGTGGTAGTGGCTCTCCATGTCGACCATTGCGGTGGTGGGGGAGGCTGCCGGCACTCTCACTCATCAGACTAGGGAGGACAGACAGCCGCAGAGTTCTTCGTCATTTCTAAGTTCACCTCTGTTGGACATCTTACAGGGAATTCATTGTGACATAACTATAAATACACTAGTCTATCTTTCCAGCCGTGCTGATGCAACATGTGACCATCTCCGCCAACCAGTGACACATGTTGCTATCATGGGTCAAAAGGCAACGAGGGACTGAAGGACATTGAGTATCTTATGACACAACACAGGCCCTTCCAAACCTCTGAGCTACTGCTCTGAAGTACAGTAACCTTATAGTGCTGCAGCGACAGAATGACAGAGACAAGGAAAGAATGTAGGTCACTGTGCTGAATTAGGAAGGTGAGTGTTCGCTTAGCCACCAAGAGACCTGACACACTGAATGTAGCTCGGTGAGGTTTTGCTGAATTGCAGGAACTGGGTGGGGCTACAGAGCAATACTTGAAAGTGCACCACCAAATGTGCCTTACATAACATTCAAAGTTCAGACACTGCATGTAAAGTAGGTCAATCTTCAGTAAGCCCTTTCCATCAGGCCCCACTAAGTACATCAAACAGGGGAAGGAGGGGGCTGGAAGTGGGGTGAGGTCGTCTGTAAGATGGCAGCTGCTGCTTGTTCTCAGACATGCTCAACCTTAACTTACCCCTAACAGTGTAATGAGCCGTGGGCTATTTGAGAAGAGAGAGTGGCTGCATGCTCCAGAGGTTTCTGCCCTCAGAGCTCCCTGGGACTTGGTCTGAAAAGCTCTGACGGCAGAAATTAATTTTATTTTATTTTACTCTGAGAGTTTTTAATTCATTTTATATTCTTATTCTATGTTCGATGTCTGGCACACAAACAGACTGAGATATTCCAGAAACAGCATGATGGGCAAATCAAGTCAAATAACTGATAACTGTAATATATTACCCCTTAAGTAGAGGAAAATACAAGTACAACCAAGACAATGACAACAGAGACCTGTAAGGTGATTAGCACACAGCAGCTAAGAGATATGACTGCACACGTGACAACCTTTGACATACAGATGGTCATACAAAACAAAATGTTCATGCAAGAAAGCCAACGTGTGCTGCAAACAACACGTTTAAGAGACCGCTGAAAACACTACGGTGATATCGACACAGGTGTTCACTGAGGTTTGAGACTTGAAACGAAATGAGTTCCTCAGAGCCGGCAATGTCAAGACATGTTTCCCATAAAGCACCAAAAAACTATTTTCTGAGCTAAAGCTACACGTCTGCTTCTGTCATGATATGAAAACTCCTCCAGAACCAGCAGAATGACAGATGAGTACATACAGCAGAGTATACAGTTGCTCCTTTGCACTACTGCTTTTTGTCTTGCATGTATCAGGGGACAGGTACCAAATACCAGGGTTATGCCTCCAGCATAAACGGGACCTGCAACCGCAGCAAGTGGGAGATGACGAACAAAACTGGGTCGTGAAGGTTCTACACTGTTCAAAGGTAGTAGTCAACATAAAGAGTGGTCAGCAATGGAACTATTTCTAGTATTTCCAATACTAAATTTATTTGGACATTCAAAAGTCTAAGACTGCAATGTGTCACATATTCTGGTCCAATATATATATATATATATAGACGATTGAGGTTGAATAGATGTCAGCACATTGTGTCAGCAGACGTCCATAACATGCAGGACATTCTATTTAAATAACACACACACCACTCTGTCCTGAACTCATGACCTCCTACCAGCAGCGACGAACCCATGGACAAAACTAAATCTGTATTGTCAATAACACACAACTCCAGAGTGTAAACACACACAGAGCCGTTTCAGCAGACTGTAAAGACGTAGGAGAGGCAGACAGAAAGAGACATGGGGGAGGAGAGGAATTTCAGTTAAGCTTCATTACTGGGTCTTTATCAGCGTTGTGCTCAACAGAGGGACAACGGGTCCTACAGTAAGTCTTCCATTGGTCAAGCGCCTGCTGGGGTCATTAACAAAGGTCATCAATACCCCGTGTGCATGATGATTGTAATGGTCCAAGAAATGGAAGCATATGACAGGGCAGACACAATGCATTCAAAGACAACATACCAGTGCTTCAATCTATCAAATCAATAAATCCAATTACGGTTTGATGTAAAAAAATAGGTTAAATGTGTATTAGCATGTCTGTGCTCGTGATCACACGGCCCAAATGTGCAAGCGGAACATAAATAATCCATACAGTCCAATGGATTTATGCGCAGTTGCTTAACGCGGTCACCCAACCCCCCCAGTGTTGCGTTCATCCATTGCCGGCCACGAAGCAGCTCCAGCTGAGGCACATACACATGCTCTGAACATGACCCAGCCTCCTACACTCCCCCAGGAAGGGATATAGAATCAGTGTGTTAGTTTACACAGCCGGCTACAATTTTACAGAAAATGGTCTACAGATCACCTGCACTGTTTTCTTTAATCGGCTCAGCATTCATCATTACTTACAGTACTTATAAGAGATCATGTTAACTATCCCTATGACATCACCACACCCACACAGATGGGTATCGAGCAAACAGATGAGAGGGTATAACACACACCGCCTCCATGACTATTGTCTCTGAGATGTCCAGTGATCATCTTTCCAAAGCCCTTCATAGAGAGAAGTGTCACTACAGAACACAAAACTGTAAGACACGCAGAGAAGACACGCAGAGAAAAACATTACAGAAAACATTTTAGTGCTAGAACAAGAGCACATACAAAATGACAGAATAAAAACACCCTACAATCTATTCAAAAGTGTATTTTAAAACAGGATAAATGAATAACATAGTAAACAAATACCTTCCTCAGCGAAGAACATGAAATGGTCAAGCAACTTTGGCCTGTGACAACATGATACGAGTTTCTATGCTCATTTGGTGTGTGTCTGTGTCTGTGTGTGTGTGTGTGTGTGTGTGACAGAGTGAACAGGTTAATGTTTAATCCCCTCATCCTGTGGTGTGAGTGCTGACAGACCTGTGAGAGGAAGGGTGCAAAGGGGGCATAATGGTGGTCTTCAGAGCCCGAGTATGGTCTGATGGGGCTGTCCCAGCCTCTCAGCCTGTCCATTTGTTTGCAGAGTTGTAGGAGCTCAGCTTTGGACTGTGCCCGCAAAATAAACACTCAAGTGAACCTTTAACACTCGCCCCCTTATCATTAAGAAGACCAAAGTACAAGTCGGAGGGAAGCGACTGACATTAGACTTTAGTTGCAGTTCGGGCCAGATGAGCTGTATGATAGCAAACCATTCTATCAGGCTGTTATCAGGTCACGACCTTGTCACTTTAAGTTCGCTGACACTACTATTTAGACCATTTTGGAAACTATTTCTAGAATTGCACATGACAATTTTCTATATATTACATATAGTTTAGAAAGAATTAATTATGTATATGTTTCACGCAAATGATGGTGTGTGGTAAAAAGATTTTATGAGTGAATTAAGCAATGCACATACACAATGATACATGGTCATATAGTGTGGCAACGCACAGAAGAAATACGGACTCTCCTTTTACACGGAGAATCTGCAATACCCAGAAAGGGTGATGTAACAGAAACTCATGAATTTAAAGCGCATGCAAGCTTTTGACATCAGAGACTTGATGTGAATAAACACAGTCAATTTTCCAGGATTAGCTCCTGTGAATCGATGCCTGGTGGATGTTTGTGTATATAGATACGGTGTATATAGATAAGTCAATCATACAGTAAGAGGAAGAAAACACTATTTCTGCTGACTCAGCACCTTGTTCACTAACAATAATTTCTATTCTTCAATTCCCGGAGTTAGTGAGTTACCAGAACTCAGAGATATCTTGCCTTTTCCCTAATTATTCTCTTTCCAAAACAGACAGGACTTGGCATTTAAAAGACGACAAGTGTTACTCAAGATGAGCTGTTACTTACATCGAGTTGGGAAACAAAACTGTAGGTTACATAAAGCCCAGCGGACTCTGACCTCTGCGCTAACAGCCTGTTCGATGTCAGAATAATCAGATGCGCTCAAAAGCTCATACTGTCATAAGAAAAGGACTCTGTTGACCATAAAACCCTGCAGGGGTGCACAGTGACAGTGTATCATGTAGCCTCGAAAGGTCTATGATGACCTGACCCTTCACACTGGCTGTTAATAGCACACCACAACGGAGTGGAAAGTGTGCATACTGTACATGTGTGTCAGGAAAAACAAATTGCAGAACAATAATGACAATTACATATGAATAACAACTTTGAGGGATACATATTAGGAAATCCAACAATGACAGCGGTCCAGACACTATTCAAATCTGATCGGTGGTGTGAGAGGTGACGAATGATGAAACGATATGGCCGCTGTGTAAACGTCACGTGCAGTGTGGCCGTGGGTTTGCAAACTACACCGGTCTGTTGGCTGTATCTGTATCAAACTAGTTGTCACACTACCCAGATGTTAAAACACTGTTTAGTGTTTTCTTGAGGTTAATTGTTGCTGGAATGTCTGAGCAGAGGTGTCACCATCTCACCATTACTTACTGCGCACGCCTTTACTCGACCCCTTTGTCATACTGAATCCAAACAGTACTTCATGTCTACTCCCGGTCTTGAACTAGTACTGAGGCTTGAACGTACCGGTGTGACAAGACAACGAGGCACGTGGAGTGTTCTAAAGTGGCACCTGCATTTACGTACAAATGCTTTGTGCCAACGAGAAGGGAATGTTCAAGTGTGTCTGTAAAGCTCTACCAGCTGTTCTGTCCTGAGACTGTGCCAGGACACAAGACCCTCATGCACTGTGATGCAAGGACAGCAGATCACGTTCTGTTACAGAGCACCTTGTACTCACAAGTTTGGCAGATTTGTTTCCTGACAAATACTCCAGCTTCTCCCAAACATTATCTGCACTGTCTTTCTCATATCATTCTACAATATAGGGTCACTCTGCTAGATCACAGCCAATGTATAACACCTACAACAAATACATTGCATTTAAGAGGCAGAACGCAATATCTGCTGGGTTTTATTTAAGGATTTGTAAAGAGGAGTGGACCACTGTTTGTATTCTCAGAGGGCCCCTCTGCTTCAGCAGTCATCTACTAAGCATTTCTTCTTCTCACTCACTTTTCAAATGCATGAGATAGAGATTGTGAGATAGAGACAAACAGCTAGGTGTCTCTGTGGGACAGTGGTTAGTGTGTCTGGCTATTGACCAAAAGGTCGGGGTTTTGAGCCCACCCAGGGCTTATTTTTTGTTTTACTACTGAAAAGAAAATGAAAATTTAAAAAAAGAGCTCAAAGTGCATGATTTGAGTAACAAGGTGCTAATGATTTCTTAATAACGATTGGACTATGAGTGCAAAAGGCATGTTTTGATGAGCAATGAATTTATTGAATTTAGTATAGTAGATTAAATGAATGTAAGACGATAATATTGGGTGGAAATACGCTGCTTGGTGGAGATCTGTGCCCTCTGAGATCTTTTCTAGTTATTGTAGGTAAACATCCAAAGAGAACCTTTTGTCTTTCCTATAATTTCTTGGGATACATTAAATGTTTTAGTGCCGCAAGGAAATCAACGAATAAAATATTTTACATTTCTAAGCGAGATAGAAAGCCATAAAATAGGGATCATCACAGCGATCGTCACGAAACAGAAAGCCTTTCTCTCTTGGTCAGACAGCTGTTTGTCTCTTATTACATTTTCCAACATGACATTGGAATTGAGATCCCAGTTCTCGGCTGCCAAATTATCCGACATGTTTGCTGAGAGGCACGTAGCGCACAAGCCTGGTGACAGAACTGCAGCAGTTTGCTTCTGTTCTAGGATGACTCAATGTAATGAAAAGCCAACTAGAAAAGCACTCAGAGAGCACAGACCTCTGCCATGCAGCTCATTTCCACCCACTATTATCATCCTACGTTCAGTTCATTACTCTTATATATTCATTGATCATCAAAACATGCATTTGTCACGAACAGTTCATATCATATTATGTGAATTTCTCAGTGTGAATTTCTATCACAAAATAATTAGCATCCTTGTTACACAAATCTTGCATCCTGAGCTATATTTTTATTCTTCATTTTCTTTCTTTATTTCAATAGCACAACAAAAAATAAACCTCTGTTCTTGGATGGGCTAAACCTCCAACCTTTGTGTCGGGGGTTCAACAGCCAGACACACTAACCACTGCACCACAGAGACAGTCCACTGCTGCTATCGTGGAGTTCTATGAATCCTTCAACAGATTCCTGGATCCAGATGGTTCCAGAACACTACCAACACGGAATCATCTGGTCCTTGTCGCATTATCAACTTTTCTTGAAAATTTAATTAAAATCCGTTCATAACTCTTTGAGTCGTTTTGCAAACAAACAAAACAAACAAACAAACAAACAAACATTCAAACGCCAGCAAAAACAGAACCTCCTTGGCAAAGGTAATTAATGAACGCGATACACACACAGCCAGCAAAGTGAGGTGATCATTGGGGTCCTGAAGTTCTACTGTAAAATAAAGGACCAATGCAGTCAAAATGATGACGACGTGTCTATGTGGACTCGTGGAGGGGATCTGTGTGAGAGCTGATTTGGTGATAGAATTAGAATGTGAGAGTAGATAAGACCACTTGTAGGCCATTGATGAGGATTTCTGCAGGCCTTGGCTCACGTGGATGAAGATTCCACTGCTTTGAAAGAGTAGACAAGCTCCAAAGACCAAGTGAAAAACTGTTACAAAGATAAACATATGTAAGTCGGACGACAGAGAGCGATAAGAATACGACACAAGAGTACATACAATTTCAGCTTATGTATGCCGACACTCTCTGATCATGAACACAGACAATCTCCTCCAGAGCTGCTTACTGTAAGTATGGCGCGAGGGCCCCAATCCTATTCAAACCCAGAGGGACTTTGCCGTAAGGAAAGCTCAGGAGAATAGACCTGGCTCAGATGAAGGTCAAAGCTTTGAAACAGAGGTCACACGTTGCAAAACAAACAACAACTATACAACCACCAGTTTGAGATTTTCAAAAAATTATTGTCAGAAAATATTTTTTTACTTTACTATACACACAATTATTCCTGTTAGATTCTTAAACAACAAGTTTTTCTATAATTTGATACAATGTTATGTCTAGACCTGGAACTTAATATAAACAAAATTTTGTACATTTACAAAAAAAGGCAAATTGTTGTTTTTCCTAGCAACCATAAAAAATGAACACAGCTGTTGTGCACCAAAAGCATGCTCAGCTATAAATCAAAATCTAAATGATTAGGGTTGTTTGATGATAAGATGTTCAAAGAAGCAAAATGCTTATTATAAAATCTCAAACATCCAAGTATCTGATTTGGGCCCATATGAAGAGGAGAACAAAACCAGAATAACAAAGCAGCAGGAATGAGAAACTGTCATAGAACAGTTGGGCCACATTATTACACCAGCAACCAATGAAATACTTAGGTGAGTGTGTTGATCAAATTATGAGCGATTAAGTGATAATGTGAAATCTGATGCAAGAAATGTGATGAAGATCTAGGTAGGCAAGGTTCGTTTGAAAAAAGAAAACAAGAACGCTATGGCCATGAGTTTGGTGTCTTATCAGATACCAACACATTGTTCAGGTGTCTGTTCGAACAGATTTCACCACTTAAGAAAGTTGTGAAGGCTGCAATCATGACCTCCTCTGGCTTCGTTAGTGTAAATCAAACAGGTTCAAAGTATAATGCGAAAAATGTCTGTACTGGTGAGACAATAAAACACACAGGACACACATGTACAGCACTTTACAGTACTACAAAACATTACTGCACTCCCGTTCACATCACAGATCACAATCTGCATGAACACACTGTACATATAGCACAACTAGCCAACAGCGATACACATCTACAGTATATTGGATGAATATATTTATGTTTAAATGGCCAAAGCATTGAGTTTGCATTGTCCACAGGTGCCAAATCTCCGAAGGGCAAAAACTGCACGTACACTGGAAAACAAAGACAGAAGACAGAAATCAAACCAAAGGAAAATTCTCCAGTTTTCCTCATTTCAGGATGAAAAAAATCTGGGTTTTCTTTTTTTTTTTTATTAAAACCTGCTTTCTGAAACAGGGCCCAGTCCACTGATAAACACTATTAACAATGAGTGAACGCTAAAGGCCAGAAGCCTTGTAGGTCAATATCACACACCAACAGGTACGACAGAGTCACCGAGGATAACAAAGACCTGCACATCTATGGAGCGATGGACACTGAGCAGCCGCACACACACTTGTTATCAACACCAACACCATCTGATCAAGAAGCTTCTTCTTACTCTTACATGCATTTCGCCATTTTTAATTGTTGTTTGCATGTGGCATCCTGCTTTTGCCTAAAGCATAGAATGATCATAAACAGAACTGTGCATCCTTGACATCCACTACATTAACTCTGGAGTACACAGAAGTGCTGAGAACCTTCAGCGGTGTGCAGACCTTCCTTAGGGTTTAAGTATTTCTTAAAACAAACCCACAAAGCACTGAGCGTCACTGGTAATTCTTACACATGCTCATCAACCTGTGCTCAGTGCCAACCTCTTTTCCACTTCTCATTCACCATCTGAAAAGCAGTGACTTGAAAAACTAACAGTGAACCTGTTTATGAAGCTAAAAGATAAACTTAGAGCAAGAACCTGTTAATCCTGTTTCAGAACAGATGACAAAACCCTGCCTCTCGTCTTTCTGTGTCCAAGTATCTCCAGGCTGCAAATGCAAACAGATTACAGATCTCAGGTTCCCACTCAGACAAAAATCAAGGTGCAGCAGCATTGGAAAGAAAGTACGGCAAGTTTATTTCGCCAGACAGAAGGAAAAACACACGTTCACTGTGGAGAGACATGGAGAAACAGTGAAGTTACATGAACAGATTTAAAAACCTTTGTCGTTGGTGAACTGACCGCAAGTGAGTACTTACAAGATCAAGGTGTGGTGTTGTATGCTGATGTTATCGCCGCTGGGTCAATAAAGTCATAAAAATCCTAGTGATGTTTTTCATTTCTTTTACAACATCGCCACCAAATAATAGATGCTGTCGCTTTGGGGATGGATCAAACATACAATCATTGATGGATTTTTGAGTGTCAACATACAGAACAGCCCTGGATGAAGACTTTCCAGATGAAAATGCCACGTCAATAGGAAACGAAAATAGAAAATATTAGCTGTATAATCTTGTGTAAATGTACATTTTTATAATCTCATATTTTTTGTAGTGAACTGTTGCAAATGCAATTTCCCCTCTGGGACTATAAAGATTTCTAATCTCATCTAATCCACGGCTCCAACAGGTGGGAAATGATACAGAGTAAAACATCGTTGTTCTCAAGACTTTGAGCTGATGTGACTTGTGGCAAAAAGATAATAATATTATTTTCAGAAAAAAACAATGAAACATTGTGAAGCATTGCTCAGTCTCTACAACCCATCTCCACTGCAGGATAGGACGAGTATTTTATGCAAGGCATTCACATATACTCAACCCATATATTGTCAACTCAGGACAAATCTGCAACATCCAAAACCAGTTTTCATTCTGAATGTTCTAGCACAGGTGGATTCACCTGCAGAAAGAAGCTGAGTTACTGAAGCATCTGCAGCTGTAACCATCTCTGTAACCATAACATTAAACAGCTAAGCAACAGAGGAACGCTGTGCTGTGTGACATCCAGTGTTTGCAGACATCCAGAGGGTTCATGAACCAACAGCTTCCAGAAAGAACATGCGCCACTTTGACTGCGCAGGCGTGCAAACGAAAAGTAGATTCAGCAGATACATCACAGGAATGTCTTCACAACAAAACAATGGCGACCATATGTACTTTTTAAAAAACAAACAAACAAAAAAACACGTCAGAAGAGCGCCCGTGAGCTGAGCTGCAGCCAACTCTCCAGCCCCCTGACACAGAGCTGCACCTACAAACAAACACCGACATCTACCTTCTCATGGAGGACACACCATATCGTCCGAAGGCTCGATGGGCTGAGAGCCGGTTCGGTGCTGGACTCGGACAGGACAAGACGAGGGGGGAAACGGTCCCCAGGAGCCGGAGCACGTCCTTGTTTGCTTCCAACAGCGCTGCCGCTGTCAGACGTCCCCCTCCATGTCCATACAAAGCACAGCCGTGTAGCTCACACCCGCCGGAAGTGACGTCACGACTGACAGTTCGCAGGGAGAAGGCCCTCACTCAGACACACCTACAGATTCAGCCAATAGGAGAGCAACCTCTCCATCCATCCACACACACACACACACACACACACACACACACACACACACACACACACACACACTTCAAAACCCCTTTGTGTCTCACACACCCCTGAAAGATTTCAAAAACTCCAAGGGGACAAATAACTGCAGATAGATACAAGCATTGAATGTCCGGCTGATAATCAATTATCCTGTGAAAATCAGATGTTGGTGCACTGATGAATGAAGACATTTGCATATCCTGTCCTCATATAACCCTCCCCAGGGTCACCAAGGGTCCCCCTCTCTTTCTCCTCACACTGCAGTTCAATTCATGGCTGGAGGTTCAGCTCCCAAAGCCCATTGGCCCATTAAAAAGACAGACTGTTTTCATGATTTTTTAAAGTTCACTTTTCAGTGAATGCAAATAAGAATGAGAAAAAACTACCTGCCATCACGCTCTAATCCTGAAATAGTTTTTTTATCAGCAGGCATTCAGCAGCATTTGCAATCTGATGAATTAATGTAGAAGTGGGAAAAAAAGAGAGAGTTTTGTAATGATCACATTACTGACAGGCATATTGACATGTTTACTGCACATTGTGGGTCAAAAAAACAATACTCTGATTCAATGTTTTTCCCTGTACATCTAATATTTACTGACAATAAAGCGGACTTTCACTTTGATATTAACATTATAACATATGTACAGATTACACAACAGTCTATAGCAATACTGCTGATCGCTTTTCATACAAAAACATTGCTTAAACAAAAAAAGCAAGAATATGAAAAATAAAACCCACTAACACACAATTAAACAAAAAGATTAAAGTCCACTGATCAATCAGTTTTTAAGGACAGCCACATAGACAAGACAGGGCAGAGGTGAGGCAGATGCAAATATGTCCAAAAAAAATGTAGTGACTGTCAAAGAAACAAAGAATGGAAAAGAACATTTTCCAGATGTGCTTGATTATGGAAAGTTGACCAGTGCAACGGCCCACTAATTGTGGACAAGTATTTTTAGTAGACACTTGTGACAGATGGAGAAAACATTGTGTCTCATACCAACACCAGGCTGAGCTGGGACTGTTTCCATAGGCTGTTGCAATAAACTGCCAATTAATGAAGCGACTCTGCTTTCCAAATTCATGCTGACAGCAAAGTGTGTGACCTCTTTTACTGATTGCGTTTCTGTGTGCTTGTTTCTCCATCCTATGTCTCATTCCTCATCTCATTCTGCTCACGTCTTTGGCAAAGCGATGTGGCAATCCTGGCTGCTTTCTCTGCATGGGCCTGGGGACCTGGACTGACCCGCAGAACCCACATGGACACAGTGATGGAAGGACCTTAAAAAACTGTGCTTGAGCTGGAGCAAGCCTCACTACATCAGTTTTAATCTGCATAGGACACTATATTTTACAAAATCAGTGCTTTGCATCAAAAATTGGGTTCAAAAATACAAAGAGAAGTTAAAAGGTCAACCAATGCCCTGAAAGTGTTGTGTAATATACTTTACTGCCTCAAACTTCAATTACTACATGTTCTATCCCCACAGCAGGTCAACGTGTCTCTGAGGAGCTGCTCTGAAGAGAATCAGAAATATCTACTCAATTATCTAAAGCGGTCGAAGAAGGGTACTGAGAGTTCAACGGGAGAATCTGGTTTCTTCCACATTTACTTCAACTTTTTTTTTTTTTTAATCAGACATCTTTGCGGGCCTTCAGAGAAAAGTTCTGTCATGACAAAAATGATGTCAGCAAAATACAACCGCACAGAGAGCTTGATGGTGGTAAGCTGAAAATGTAAGTGGATGGAAGTGTAAGTGAGTGGAAAAGAAGATCTGCCCTGATTATATGTTAAGTAACTAATCAGAGGAACATTGTACAGAAAGAATAAAAAAAATATATTGCACAAATCAAAATTCAGTCGTTCTAAATTATGCTGAAACACCCCCTCAGCAGGGCCAGCTTCAGTGCACGCGCTTTTTCCCCACCGTCCTGACCCGGCAGATGGTGATTTCTCCATGTGTCGGGGAGACGTGGAGAAATGTGTGTCCATGCCCCCCTCACATGGAGATGGAGAAACATTTCTAGATTCAAAAGATACGGCTCGTTGCAACAGGACTCAAGAGAGCCAGCTCCAACTCTGGCCCACGGTCAAGACCGACTGTCTGGAGAACAGCTGCTTTCCCAATAATCAGGAGATATTGAATGTTTTCCATATCCAGATAAGAGAATGACAACTACTTCCCTCGCTTAGCTTGCTGTAATAAAACAGACGTCAAAAATCCATGAAGTATTATATGGTTTTTAAAGCAGCCATCCTTTGAATAACATTCAGTGGGAAGACTCACTGTTGTACTTAACTTCATGGATTTGCTTCTGTTATTGAAACAAAAATACAATTTACAGTGATGAAATGGTGTAGGTGATTGTGATTTATAACCAAAAGTAGGATGTGAAATGGGAATGCAAGTCATAGACAGTTAAATATCCCACAATACACTGCAGTAAATAACATAGCAGACAATGGGATGTGCAGTGCAGACATACGCAATAAAACTTTCACAGTGCTTGGTTTCTTTTTACTTCATATGTTTATCAAATTAAATACACATACGGTACATCACAGGCCATGCATGTGATTGAGATGCAACAAAGGATAGTTATATGATGAATACCATCACAGCTGGATGTATGTACACAGTAGATACTGTAGGTAACTGATATGGACAGACAGACAGACAGACAGACAGACAGACAGACAGACAGACAGACAGATAGATAGATAGATACATAGATAGATAGATAGATAGATAGAACACCTCTGCTGCCACCTGCTGCTGAGATATGAGATCTCTCTCTCGCTGTCTCTCTGTCTCTCTCTCTCTCTCTCTCTCTATATATATATATATATATACTTTATATGAAATATAGTTTACCACAATGTACTGAATTGAAACAGATGTTTCAATAGTATAAATTGTACTTGTAACGACAATCAACTCATATTTAATTTTCACTGACCACAGTCAGAAATGCACCTAAAGTGACTTGTCAACCCTTCAATATGGACAAACATTTATTAGAAACTTAAAGCTGGGAGAATTAAAAAGGGTGAAATTACAAGAATGTAGAGGGCTGTGGGTTGTTCAGATATGATAAATATAGAATAAACACACACTAGATGGCGCCTTTGGTATGTCTATCATTGAATAATGACTGACAACTTGAGACTTATTATATTTACAATGAATCTTCAACCACTTTCCATTTGCACAGCATGATTATATTTGTTAGAGAAGGCAGGTATTTACTTCCATTACCACACTTCCAAACTTGCATTACAGAAACAATCACCATGGCAAAATAAATAGGTCTGAATTTATTTTTCAAGCAGGCTGACCTGTTCTTTACACAGTCGAATGCATCCTGCTGTGATTTATTTGAGAATCCTGCCCATACACAGCCTTCAGTCCTATTCACGTCCATGTCATCAACAACTATATTATTTATACAGCAATGACAAATTAGGAGGCTGAGCAGCGCTGTGGATGAAAGTCTTTTAACAACTTCTGACTCATGTTTCAGATTTAGTCTTTTCATCAATCCTTCTTCCATGGTAGACAAATATATTAGCTCAGGAGGAGGTGAGGCCTGTAGATTGACTTTTAGAGAGCATTCCCAGAGACTGGACCTACACAGAGCCATTGTCTCATCAGTCTTAGTATTCAGCTCACTTTGCTCCATCAATGGGGCCAAGGCTCAAAGCAATTCAATCTGGTGGCTGCGGGAAGATGGTTACACAGCAGGTGCAGCCCACATACATACTCAGCACTGGTCTAGACACTTCTAGTGAAGTGGGACATTTTTTTTCTCCTACATTTTCCCCCAGCCTGCAATGTTACATCTATGTCACATGAGCCATCTAAATGTGTCAGGAACATCTGAGGAATGTGCATGTTTGGCATGACAGATATGTGTGAAATTCTGAAATGCGAAGAAGAACATATGTGAAAAATGAGGAAATGCTGGTATCTGTACTTGCATATTTGCATAAACACATTAGCTGCAACTCAGCAACGATCATACAGGAGCGAAGACTTAGACATGAAGGACCTCGTTGTGAATGAGAGCCCCCCTCTGACCTTTATATGAGATACCAGGATGCAGTCTCAGACAGTGAGGTACGTCTGATGTCCAAGTTGGCTTGATATCGGCTGGCACTCACCTCGTCGTATGCGTGTCTGCATGTCATTACAAGAGCTGTCAGCCAGAGAGGGAGCGAACACTGGAACCATCATCTGTTGCCGTACGAATCCTGTAGCCAATGACGTGAGAATTTGCCATGGTACTTCTTTCCATCTGCTCTGCTCCAGGGGTTTAGCATATGTCAAAGTCATCATTGGGGGAGAATTCAATTCAATATTCTGCATTTTCAACCATTTAACTAATAAACTAACTATAACCTAGTAAATTATTTCCATTGACAGAATGGGTCAATAAAACAAACTGACCGTACATGTGATTAAATGTCTTTGTTGATGAGTAGATGGTTTTAAAGTTTGTTTTTTTCTTCTTTAAGTTGTGTTGTTGTTTGTGCTTCTTTTTTTTTAGTTATTTCTGTTTTTAATACAATAGAGTAGATCACTACGGGTCCTTGTGCAGATAAAATGTAATTACTCAATGGATGTTTCCTATTAATATATGTAAAAAAAAAGAACAGCTTTGAAATTGTCTGACTGATTTTGTGCTCAGACAAATGCAGTGAGATGGAATTTCATATTATTTTTTCGTCCTGATATCCGTCTGTCTGTCTGTCTGTAGGCAACTGCGAATAACTACATTTCAAACATGCCTGTCTCCTTTAGTTTCACAAAAGCACATAAAACTAAAATAAAACCAGTCACAAACCAATTCATCATCATACCTTTTATTAGTTTCAACAGCAGAAATATCCCAGACAAATCCCAGAGTGAATAAACATTACCTGCCGTCCTCTCTGCTGCTACGACAGGTTGTTGGACCCCCACTGTCTGCAGGCTGACGTAATGCTGCCCTTCAGGGAAGGCAGTAGGTTGTATAGTTAACTCCTGATCGGGCAAAATCACTACCCTGAAACCACACAACCTACTACCTCACTCCGTACGAACATCACAAAGGTCTGACTGCTTGGTAGACTACAACAAGAAAGGGTAGGAAAACAATGACAGACCCAGTATGTTTTCTTCACAAAGAACTATCGATCAGTGAAGTAATAATACAAACAACCAGTGACTTCTCATTCGACAATCATAAAACAATATAACTGACTATGATGATGAAAGCAGCCTCCTAGTTGAAACACACAAAACATTCACACTTTGGAACAACAGAAATAAATCAGTCATGATGAAGATCTTGTTGTTGTGAGTGCAATGAAGACAATGAGACGAAATCTGACGCTACCTGAAGTGAAGAAATGACACAGATGATGCCACTTTGCAGGTAGAAGGTACATTTCCTGAGCTGATCCAGATCCACAAGCTCCCACAAAGGCTTCTGATGACATTACAGTCACTTCAGGAAAGACAGTAAGTTGTATAGTTATCTGACAGGAAGGGTATGACCCTAAAACTATACAACCTACTACCTCACCCCAAAGGACCGTCTAAGTCCTTTCAGGATCCGGATCATGCTGGTAATCCTCTCTGACACATCTCTCTGGCTGCAAAACAGCAGTTATGATCCACAGACACACAAATACACTTGAAACACTCCTCTGGGAGACTTCATCTGTGTGACTGGAGTCATCCAGTTCATCCAGGTCATGGTCGGCGCCACTGGGAATTCAAATGATGCAATAAGCCGCATATATCCAAAACAAATTAAACAGCCCAGCTATTTCCATATTCAGCAGACTCAAATGTAACCAGCTCCATCAGCAGTGTTAATGGACAGTCAGCCGTTCGTATTCAAGTCAAAACCTGCAAAACATTGAACTTGTGTTTACTTCTTTAGAATCTCTTGTTGTTTCTGTGTTTTGCCAGGAATTGTTGAATGTGTTTTATGTAAAAGCATTAAAAGAAAAAGAGAACTGATCGAATGACCTGCTTTAAAATGACAGGCCAAAAAAAAGGGTCTGCAGCTCTACATCAGAGCGCTACCATTTACACAAAAGATGATGATGATTAGGATCAAATCATAAACAGAAACAAGGAATATTTTTGTGCTGCACAATGATCTGATTCAGTCCCACGTTATTTTCTCAGTACAGTTTGAGGGCATGAGTGTGTGTGTTAACATTAGAGAACAGTGTTCAGAGTGGGCGAGCTTCATCGAGCTCCTTGCACACATGTGCAGAGCAGAGTGTTGAACTAGCTGCTGCTTTTAATGCTTCTCACCTGCTCTGCATCATTCATTCAAGGTGGTGGTGGGACACTTGCCCTTACCCGATGCCTTCTCTCTCCATCATTGATTTAAGCATCACGGCCGGTAGGTCTCAATCTGAAAATGAGAGGACATAAAAGAATATTCCAATCTCCACAGAAGAAATGCAGACAATATTTAAGATCAAAATGGATTTAACTTGACTGACCTGGGCACTCACATTGACTGGTAAAAAGGTTTTTTGTTTTGTTCCTTTATGTAGTTGTTATGAGAAGCAACATTAACAAAAATGTTACAAGTAGTGCAGTATGTTCCCTGCTGGTAATACACAGTATTTAATGTGCTTGAGCCCTGTACACACCACTTGTTTACCTGCTCGGTGTAATGTGTTGCTTTGAGATATGGACGTGCTGTACAAGTCATGTCAGGTCTACCACGAATGACACACAGTACATACTGACAAACCCCAGTACGGACTTGCTAATATGTGAATTAGCTGTATTAATTAGCTGCTTAATGAAACTGTGGCAGCAAAAATCCCTTTTCCTCATCATATTGTATCAAAATTCTAAAAGATCACAAAAGTCCAGCAGTGCATGTACCAACTGTATGAATGAAAAAGAAGAAGAAAAGACACAGTCTGAGCCCAAATCTTTCTCTTGATTATTTCCAGATAATGATGCTTGATAATGATGCTTTTTTGTTTTTTTTGTGCTTTATTTCTAAGAAACTTTGAAGGCTATTTTGAGGGTCGCAATCTTTTTTTTTAAGTTTTTTTTTTTTTTTTTACATTAACCGAGTGGAGAAAACACCCATTCACAGCACAGTCTATTCTCGTTGTGCAGCCCTGCAAACAGTCTGAGCCCCATATTTCCAAGGTAAGGTCAAGGCCTGGTGTCCTCTCAGTCTGCTGACTGGACGTACTGTATTTCAATCTAATATAGTAGATGGCTCTTGATGGCTCTGGCTCTAGGGAACTGAATGCATGTCCAGGAAAGCTTTTAAGTGAAACCAATTGCTATCATCCAGTGACGCACCCACAAGCACCCTTACACGATTGCAGAGTGCAGATTACCGGTATGCAGCGCAAAAGTGCACACGCACACACACACACAAATTCATCTTTACTACAAGTTTGTTCAACCAAGAATTTTTCCTTCTCAAAATTGTGCAAGCGCAGGAAGAAGTGCTCTACTTGAAAGAGCAGCGTCTGTAACTGATACAATGCTTCAGCCTCGCACCTCCATAATCTGCTGAGAGGAGCTTGGGTGCGAAGACTGGCTTTCTACACCTCATCGTGTCAGAATGTCACACATACTCTCACTGTCGGGCATGCATACACATGCATCAACAAATGCACACAAACTAGGACATACATGCGCACACAATTTCACAAGGAAACACACCCTTAAGGGGGAATACTGCACAACATGATATTAATAAAACCCATCACAAATTCCCACAGCATTAACAGCAGAGGTCTTGCACAGCATAAAATGCCACTTTGATCATCCAATCACTTGAGCCTAAGTGCTACACTGTCCATTAATCAATATGTGTAATGGTGATACTGCAAAGATAGTGGGACCAAGTGAAGTGCTGTAACCTTGTAATGTGATCTATGGGTGGTCTGTTGTCAATGCACCATGTGATTCCTATGTCCTCAACCTCCATTATTCCCTTTAAATACCTGCTTATCCACCATGATACACTTAATCCATCTATAGTATATTTTATATTTTTATTATCTTTTTATTTTTATTTATATTTATATTTGTCTTAACACCAGATGACACACAGCACAGAAAGTCCACTCACAAGTCATAGTTTTCATACCATGTATACCAGATGCCATTTTGCATCACAGGACAGAATGAGAATTTGAGGGTAAAAATTTCTCTGCACAGTGTTACATTTGTCCTCATGATAATACATGTGTGGGGTCCCTCATGAGGTCAGTGATCAGGGATATGCAAATGTGTGTGACACTCAGTGTGCTTGAATCCTTCTACGCCACCAGTCACGTTGTGACTGGGTGCAGACAGAAGGAATCCAGAGACACAAGGTGGAACATTTAAAACGGGAAGCATGGCTCATGTGCCCCCCCACAGGCCCCTTAGGGTAGCACAGCAGGCATGACCTATCTATTTATACCAGGGCCGTGGGGGAGGCCAGGGGAGGAGTGGGAGGACAGGACGGGGGATGAAGCTGCACGGGCAGGTCCTGTTACACATGCCAGGGGGAATGGCTGGGGTAAGCCACAGGGGGACTCTGCTCAAAGTCAGACAGGCTGACCTCGCCATCACCTCTGAATGAGGCTGATATTGAGCTTGCAAATGCGGTGCATGATAAATCCACAGGTGTTGATGCTGTGATATCTATATATCTGAATATCTACAATAGGTACGTATATATCAGTGTGTGTATCGATGTGCGTATGTGAGGCACGTGCTGCATACGATGGGGAGTTTACATGTGGCTGTGCATCTTCCTGTCACACAGTGAGATGAACTTTTCCCCCTACTATCCCCCAATAGAGCCATGCACATGCCAGGTGAAGAGGGTGGATTAGGCAGAGCGAGCTGATCCCGGTGCGGCCCCATGGCCACATCTTTAGAGGTAAAAAACGACCCCAATCATTGTAATGACAGGGCACGCAGCAGGGGTCGCCCAGACCACTCAGCCCGGCTTATCCAGCTGCTTCTCATCGCTCACACATACAGTTGCATAAAAACACACAGACTTGTGTGCATGTGTGTGCACAGGGGAAGCCGGCAGGAAAAACGGTCTACAGAAAGGTCTTCATGCAAAGACAAATGTCTCCTGCAACAGCGTCTCAGACATGTCAGACTTGGTTTCAATAGTTTTATTGTGTGTGTTTATTGACTTTATGTGTGTGTTTATTGACTTTATTGAGGGAAAGGAATGATAAAGCACTGATCCCTCAGCCAACATGTTTCACATGCTTGAATGACATCTGACCAACAACATGAACAGAATTCATGTTAAGAATCACTGTATCAGATGTGTGTCATTTAAAACTATTCATCAAATTCAGTGACCATTTCAATTGCGAAATTATGTAAATCATATATAAGAATGACTTTCATAAGGACCATTAATTCCCTGCGAATGATGTTTATCTTTTTGAGCAAGGCTTATTAAATGTAATGCTCTCTGCCAGAATACATCTCATAAATACATTTGCCCATATGGGCATTCCCAGCCTTTGTGCTGTCATGCTAATGGGAGATGGTGACGCGTTCACTGCCATGTGGCTGCTGGTGACCGGTAGGGCCCCACTCTATTAGAGGAAGTCTATAGTCCTGACACGTCTGCATGCTCAGCCCTCCTTTGGCCCGCCTGCCTATAGAGCCCCTCTCGGCTCGGGTAGTGCCCCATCGAGTTGCATCTGTCGCCAGTCTATATTTAGAGGGGGGGACAAATACCATTCTCCCTGGATATGAACTTCGGCTGACAGACACAGGGCCAGTGTAGGCAGACATTCATCAGTGCAGATTTTAACCTTGAAGAACTTGTTACCCCCTACAAACGTCAGTAGCCAGAACTGCTGCGTGGGTTTACAGTAGATAGAGCTGAAAAATTGTACATACAGCTCAGTTAACCACCAAAAAAACTTGATTTGGCCACGGCCATTAGCTTTGATGCATATTGTTCCAGGCGGCCTGCTGCCAAAATCAAGCTTTAAGTAATGTAATCTGATGAAGCCATTTTTAATATTTTCCCCTGTGAGTTGTAAAAGAATAATGATACAATTCTGTGGATTTGAACCACCCTCAAACAGACCTACATTTTGGCCAGTGCATGTATGGCGGTGCCAATGAGCCAGCCTGTGTGTGATATGTGACCATGTTACACGGCCATCTGCTCTATATAACCATACACAAACGTCAGACAGACAAGCTCACAGTATCATTTCCAAGAGTCTGTGTAAATGTCTTCATGCTTTAGTCTCTGGGTAGATGCTGTAGGGATATGCCCTAGAAACAGACCTTGGTTATGCAATAGCATTCATAATTCATTCCACAAACACAATATGGAGGCTGTGTTGTCCCACATGCAAACACATGGCCAGATTAAGGAGTGGGAAGCCAAAGGGGACTGAGTGCATTCTGAACTGTTGATAAAGCAATTGACTGAAAGTCTGTCTGTCTGACAGGCCTAAATAGGCCAGGTCTTACTGCTGGAGGGAGGGGGTGTTCTCCATCAGCTGCATGCCAGTAAAAGATACAGGAAGTTTGTGCAACTCACGTCAAGTGAAAACACATACAGTACATAGCTATATTTTCTCTCCATGTACTCTATACACGTCGACACATTCCACATTGTTGTACAAGCTATGAAACATCATTCCTTTGTGCGGCTCCTCATTGCAATGATCACTCTTGCCTCTTTTTGCGGTGTATTGACAGGGTATGCATTGGCGTCTATGTGAAGCTTTCAAATACATGTTTAGGTCAAAGGAAGCACACTGGGGGTTTGACAGTACGGTATATGTCAAAGTATGTCAAAGTATTGGGAAGATCTGATAATATTAAGGTTTACTGTCACTGAGTTCAACTCTGACACCTAAAGCTTGATATATCTGTGATCCCGGGCCATAGGAGGATTTTAATAACATCTGTACATGTAATCAAATGCGTGGCACATACCGAATGCCAGAGCCGCTAGCTTCTTTACCAGGCGTTTGTAGGGTGGGGCGTGAGGTTACTAAGTGCATATGATACAGGCACCGTGTGCTGTGGTTAGGGTGGAGACAGGTACAAAAATGAGTTTAAAGCTTTACACATGCACTCCGGCTTTGGTGTATTGTAAGCACACTGATAGTGTTACTGCAGGGGAGGAGGGAGATGTAGAAGAGAAAGGGAGGACTGATGATGGGTGGGTGCAGCTGTGGGCCCTGCCATCACATTTGCCCCAGTGGAAAAGAACTGTTTATGTTCAGCTCTCAGAAAAAAAAGAGCTGGGGTAGGTCCAGAAGAGCGGCCTGTGCTTCTTTTTTATTGGTTCTACACAGTCATTCAACAACAATTAACAATGAAAAAGCTTTTCTGCAAGACAAAAACCTGAACAATACTGGATGTGGAACCCTCTTCTCCACTCTACAAATGTTTAATTTGCTTCTTAATCCAGCGTAGGGTTGCACCCCCGTACTCTGTCCCTCTCATCCCACTACCTGACTACTTTGGCAGCCGTACACAAAATGGCGGCAGGGAGCTGAGAGCTGGAAGGCAGAAGGTGGAAACCATTTTCTACTCGTAGAGTCGAGGTTTCCTGAGCCTGACAGACAATTAACATTACACCCCAAGTGTTGTCTGATCATGTGTATGAAGGATTATGTTGGGATGGTTTTGCCCTTTCAGATGGGACAAAGGAACAACATACAATCATCAGGATTTTATCTTCTTCATTATGATGTGAGTCAGATAGAAAAAGAAAAAATGATCAGTTAGATGTTGTGCATATGCAAGATTAATTATGTGCTGCATGAATGAATGAAAAGAAAGACAATGCAACAGTAAAAAAGAGAGAACAAGAGAGGACAGGAGAGCTGTGGTACTCACATTGCAATGGAGAATGTCAGTTGGCTGATCCAGGATTTCACTTGTTGTGCCTGTGGCTTGGAGTCAGAATTCAACTTACATCCTATGAGTAGGAGAAAGGTAGAGAAAAAACAACAGAGAGCAAGTGAGTATTTCCCAGGAGCAAAGTGAGGCAGCGTACAGCAGCAGCAAACAGAGGTAGAGATAGAAGTAAGAGGGAGAGTGATCGCTGGAAGAGCCTCCGACAGCAGCAGCAGCAGCAGCAGCAGCAGCAGCAGCAGAGAGCTGTAGGGGCTCCTCTCTGTAGCCTGTTGACTAATAAGCTCGCCCCACAGTCTTGCCTGGCCAAGGAAACTCATTAGTGGAACATGTAACACACCGCACCCTCTCTCCCGGGCCGTACACCGGACAGTTCTCACTGCCATGTGCTCACCCAACACCAACACATAAGCTCTGCAGTAGCCCTGGCCTTGCCTAGTATCACCCACTCGCTGGCATGCTGTATGACTCCAAGCCCACAGTGTCATGTGCGTGGGTGAAGCGGCACATACGCGCATAGTTGTGAGCAGAATAAGTGGTTTTCTGCACATGTGGCAGAGTATGTTCACACAAGAGGGCATGGAGACACTGCGAGGCATTCATGTTCACCGCAGACTCCCATGTCAGCAGGTGCTTGTGGAGGACATGTGCAGGTGAAGGCCAACAGAGGTAGATATAAAGGTTGTGCAGCAGCAGACTAAGGCAGACGCCACGATTTAAATTTGTCCATTCTGTAAGCCACTGCTACTGACGAGTGATAATTCTCTACAAGGACGCTAATTGCAGCATGGGACACAGCCTCACTGCAGAAGGGTCTTTTATATATTGTTTCGAACGTTTATAATCACAGTGCAGCACCTTGGACTGCTGCCAGCACATGTTTATGGACTCATGAGTAACCCAACTCCTCCAGCCCGTGGAGAGAGATTCATGTCCAAGTTGTGCACTCGCTGCACTCTGTGTGGAAAAGTGTGTGTGTGTGTGTTTTGTTTGTGTGTGTGTGCGCGTGCGTGCGTGTGTGTGTGTGTGTGTGTGTGTTCGTGTGTATGTGCATGTTGATGACTCATGAAGCCTGGGCAAGTATGTGCAGTGGTTAATCAGTAGAAACCACAGTATTTTCTGAACATGGAACAAAGAATTTTTAAAAAGCAACTGTCTATTCAATGGGGAAAAATTAAAACTGACATTTTGAAGTGCTTTGATTTTAAAATTCGAAGACAATGTACAGTTGATCGATTAAATATATATATATATATATATATATTTTGGAGACATGATTGCATGCATGCACACACACATCTTGTACTTCATGGCATGTTTTACTTTGAAATTCAGAGTTAATGCATTTATTGTTTTTTGTATTGTCTGAGCAGTTGACACACAAATCCACCGTTTCTTTTTTTTTTTTTTATTCATTGGTAAAGTTGCAAATTCTGTCACAACTGTCCCTGGTCTCCCCTAATGACAGGTCACACCTGCGTTTGATAGGAGCACTGTAATTCATCTCATCCCAGATGAACCGAAACAGTGGGAAGGATGATTTACAGTATTTTGACAGACAGAGGGTTGCAGGCGAGTGCTTTCAACACGTATAACTACCACTGAGTGGAGGGATTTTGCTGATCCTGCAGTATTTCTCTGGCTAAATTGCCTTGGCAACAGCAGAAGCCAAAACCTGAAGAAATATATGAGCACTGGAAAAGAAAAGTTGAGTGGGCGCAGCTCAGAAACATTATCTGGAATATCACTTTGCTTTGCAGGTACATAAAACAAATATCTGGCCTGGCAGTATGTGCAAAGAGACACACATGACGTGACTAAACAACTATTAAGTACTTCATTGGAACAGAAGTTTGCTAAATGCTCAGTACTAAAGCAAGTGTGTGTGTGTGTGTGTGTAGGGGGGTGTACAGGGAAAGAAAATGGACATCATCTGTTAGTCTCTGAACTCTTTCCCAGATCAATATTATGTTATTATGACCGTGCTCAACGTCTCTGTGGAGTTGCGGTGGTTTTGTGGACAAATCGCATGTGACACTCCCAGCTCATATCCTGATTAACACACAGAGTATAAAAATGGCCCCCAGTCCTCAGTAGCCGACAGGGTAATGACTCTCCGGTACAGTGAAGCAAAGAAAAGTTGGCCTGTGTGTGTGTGTTTGTGTGTGTGTCTAATTATTGTATTGATTGGACCTTTCAAGTTTCTTTCATGAAATAATTGTCGTGCTGCATACACAACTCTCCTCAGAAAGACCTGGCTTCCTCTGTACTGCGCAGCACTGATGATCCTGTGTGATTACACCACAGCCTGTAGTGGCCACTGTAGACCCTCTCATCGGACTGCGGTGAGCTTCTGTCCCGCAAAACCGGTCCTACTACACTGCTGAGAATTTCTACAGACTGTTAAAACCAACCTAAAGATGACTCACATCAGTAGTGTGAGATCTTGAAATGATCTTACAGGTGTTTATATAACACACAGTACCCTTTGAGCACGCTGTGGGAAAGGAGTAAAGTTTCAGCTCCATTTCAGTGAGTTGGGCTCTGCTTGTGCAAACCAGATGAACTACTTGGCACCTCTGCACCTCGGTAAGAACATTGCACCTAAATCAATCGCAAACTTGTCACATTGCTGGCTGATAGAAACATATTTCCAGCTGGATGAGATCACTTGTATTTAACATGTGATTCAATTTATGGATGCACACTTGTATTAACTCCACAATAATAAATTCCACAACAACTGACTTCATTTCACTAATATTTTTGTACATTTGTTTTAATGTATAACATGAAGTAAACTACATTCAAATGATTTAGAAACATTAAATACATTCAGTGGCAACATTAAATTATAAACCATGAGTGCATTTGTGTTGCAAAGGGTAGCCATGCAATAATTTCTAAAATAATCAACTCTGTTCATCAGTAAACCAAAGCAACAGCTTTAAGATGATGGTGCTACTATCGATGTAGATAGATAGATAGATAGATAGATAGATAGATAGATAGATAGATAGATAGATAGATAGATAGATAGATAGATAGATAGATAGATAGATAGATAGATAGATAGATAGATAGATAGATAGATAGATAGATAGATAGATAGATGGATGGATAGATAGATAGATGGAAAAAAAGGGAAATGTGTGAATTTAAGATATTTCAGAATGGAAGGAAATGAAGTCTGAAAAACATAATAATAATGGGAATTCTGACACTAAATATATTGTGTTTCATGTACTCACTTTTGTAGGGGAAATGATTATGGCAAGAGTGCTCACTCAACTACACGAAGCCTCAAATCAGCCTCAAATCAGCCTGAGGAAACTGAATGGCATTCATGACATCACAGAAATGAAGCACAGGAACAAAAATTACATATATATATGTATATAATATATATAGTGTATAAAAATATAAGAAAAATCACATCATAAAATATTATTTTTTTTGATTCAACAAGTGAAGCAGTGTATCTGTGGCTAAATGTGTTGTATCAGTCAAGGAATTCTTCACTATGGTTTACACTGCAGCACATGGACATGTTACTGCAAACGTTTGTGGAAGAAATGCTGAGACGTGGACTACCACTGCGCACAGAAACACCACTACACCACGGCCTTTAAAAAAAGAACACTGAAAAACTGAATCAATTGAACTCGTGTTCGTGTTTTTTAAAGGCAACATATGCCTTGTATTGACAATGAACACTAAGATTGCTAGAGTTATGTTTCAATTCGTACTTGTCTTTTTCTATTTTTTTTCCCTGGTCAAATTTACAACACAGAATACACCTGCAAGCAAACACCTGCACACACACACACACACACACACACACACACACACACACACACACACACACACACACACACACACATTTCTGTTTTTATCGAGCATTTCATTTGTGAAGAGCAAGCAAGGAAGTCTTGGCAGCCTGATTCATGACTCGGGGATCATTTTAGTAGACAGCCATGACCCCACACACGCA
>CAAKHB010002212.1:222526-233693 GCA_901007665.1 Aeoliscus strigatus
TTTTGCTGATTCTGTAGATTTTCTTTACTTTTCTCCTGCTGTGTAAAAACAAGCCAAACTAAAAACATATCCTGAAAAATCCTGTAAAAAATGTGTCGCATTGGAATCTGTTGAACATATATAAACAATTTAATGCAACACTTCTGTCTGCAAGTTTTTGAGATAACATTATTGGCCGAACTTTAGTGGAAGCATTTTTTTTCTACATAATATTTTAAAGACTCCAAAACCAAACCAAAAATATATGAATGAAAGTGAAATTGTATATTGTAACTAAAAATTACCAAAAATTGTGAAAATATATTTTGCATTCTGATATTTTGTACAAAGTTGCTTTTTGGACTTCAGTTCAGTTCAATTTTTACGCCAAATTAAAATTTGGACTATTTTTGTTTGTTTATTTAAAAAAAAAAAAAAAAAACGGAGGAGGAGTGGGTTCAGAAGAATTCAAGTTCAAGTTCAAGGCCATCGACAAACTGAGGTTTTGGAACCTGCTGTTTTAGGTGGGACGTGTACCCTCTACTCTGCTTTTGCAGTATCAGCATGGGACACTGGAATTCAGATATCATGTGTAAAAAAGAAATAATAATGTAAATATCAATACAAATATTTGTTATGTTATATCTATATGTTTAGAATTTAAATAATTAGAATGTACTGACTGTTGGGGATGAAAGACAGGTTCATACTTCAAGAACACACTTTTTCATTCAACCTCAGAACACACACACACACACACACACACACACACACACACACAAACACATACACAGCAAAAACAGAAGAGAACGTCCGTGCAATGTGTAACAGTTCTTACCTAATTTATAAAAGATGTAAACATAGATATAGATACAAGATACAGATACGTATGGCTGACAAAATATGTGCATGTGTGTATTCCATGATTGTATCTGTGTGTCTGTTCAACTGCTGTTTGCCTCTGAACACAAAATACCTCATTGTGGCTCTAACAAGACTGTTGGGTTGTTCGTTTTAGAGAAAAATTACAGAGAAGCCTCACTGTCCATCCATCTGCCTCTCAACATGCAAAGCTCTGCTGGACTCCTGCCATCCACAACCAAAAAGGCCTTAGGGGTGGAGTAGTGTGATACCCACCCAGCCAAAATCATGTGTCCACTGCTTGTTCAGCAGAGCTTATAGTCATACGAATGGCTCTGATAAAACATGTTTGGATGTTCCTACTTTCATTGGTTTTACTTTGCCCCTCACAAACAGTCTCACCTGTATACACTCGAATTAGCAGATGAACATCAGAGTTCAGATCAGATAAAACTAAGCAAAAAAAAGCCACAGCAGGATTTCATGAGTTAACTTGTCAGGGATTTTATCTTGTATGTAGTTATTATTACTGTTTGCCTAAAAATATATAATTCGAAGAGATAATTTGATCTGAAAAATTTACATTTTGTACACTAAAGAACAATCATCTTATTTAAAGATACACAGACACACACACACACACACACACACACACACACACACACACACACACACACACACACACACACACACACTTTATATATAAAAAATGTGTCTCTGCAAAGCCGGAATGAACTAATTAGCCTTTCATCTGAATAAACTTATCCTCAGACAAATTTAAAAAGTGCCAGCTTAAGTTCACATGCTTCAAACAAAAAGTAGGTGCTTCATTTATATGCATCGGCATTATTACCAGAGCATATTTAGAAGTCTTTACTTTCTCACTCACTTTATAAAAACAAACAAAAAATCCTGAAAGATAGTGTATTGAAAGAAATGAGATGATAAAATCAACAAATAATGGGATCAACACGGAAAAGGGGGGGGCAAATGGCAAAGCAGAGGATCTTTATTCTGTTTTCCGAGATAAAAGCATGGCAATAACTATCAGCGAAACTTAAAATTCAAAGGAATGTAGAGCCTTTTCATTGAAATTCCACTGACAATCAAGCTTCTGAAGACAGTTAATCGATCAAACCGATCGGTGCACCACGTATTTCTCTTCTCACAGTACATGCTCAACCCAGCCCGCATCACTCATATGAAAAAGGGGCCTTCCAGCCCTCCACTCACGTTACTATATCCTGGGATTAACTGTGGGTGCAATTTGTAAATTATAACGGGTAACTCGGCGCACAGGTGGGAAAAGTCACAATGGTGGTTTATATTCAGATATATCTCTCTCAGGTCAAAGAAACTTTGTGTAAGAGCATCAAGAGCATAAAATGTTTATTTATACAAGATGCCCATTAAAGTCTAGAATGTAAACCTATGTTTAAACTTCCAGCAAAACCACAGGAAACAGATATTACTCACCCATTTTTCAGAGCAGTGATGGGTAATGCCCGATGTGGACGCGGAATTCAGCACCTTTTTCCACAGTGATCCGCTTCTCTGTCAGGAAGAGGAGATTGCTGTAAGCGGCCTTTGTGATGGCCCTCACAGCCGCGTCTGAGCTCCAGCCGGAGCCCCCGGAGCCTCAATCAGCCACAGACTCACTCACTCCTCCAGCCTCAGTCTGAGCTCCAAGTTCAAGTTCGACTGAGCTGAGGCCTAGTGAGGCCTGAGACAATAGCAGGCCATGAGGTTGTCTGTAAGGCTCCGGCTAAGCCTGTCTGATGAATGTTAGCAAACAGCAGACAAACAGCATGTCTGATGCATGCAAATAGCACAACCAGTCCAGTCACAGCCTTGTCTGGGCACATGAATAATTCAGAAGTCTATATGCTGCTCTCCCACATTACTCCCTCCCTCATCCCTTATGAAATACCTTCATTGGAAGAAAGGTGGCAAACTATTCAAACCTCTGCTGTACCAAACAGTCTTGGTCGAGAACTCCACTTCCACATATGCAATAATATTACAAACTGGTCATGTTGAGATACAACGTGTAGTGCTACAACCATCCTGCTGCAACTCTGAAATCTGTAACCACTATATATATTTTTTTTCCTCTCCTTGCTTTTTGCTTTTGTTTGCATTTGGCACCTGTCCCAGACAGAGCTCCGGCTCAGCACACCACTCATTCCCCTGTTGAGAGAGCGAATCGGTGAGAGAACAAGGGTGAGCGGGACAGACACCGAGACAGAAAGCGAGGACGAGGGATCAGGAAGGGAAGGAGAGATAGATATTAAAGATGCAGGAGATGCGGTACTTCATGCCAGTTGTTGATGAAGGAAAAGTCTTTACAACGCAGATGTGCATCACACTCTTATTGGTCCCATTCACCGCTTGTCACCCGTAGTGGTCATCCAGATCATGAGCCTACAGCATGCAGGTTACCCATGAGAAATGGCGCCCTGGCGCTCCAGGTGGAACAAGGCCCAATCGCATGGCCAAATGCCACCATGACGAAATTTCCATCCAAACAGGCGAAAACTACCAGAAACCCAACAGCGGATTCAAGAAGAAAAAAAAAAAAAGGATACAGTGCATTCTAAGAAAATAAAATTCAGAAAAAGAGAAGAAACAAAGTCAAAATCCAGTGATGCAAAAACTTTGCGCCAAAAGTGAGAGAATGCCGCTAAAAAGCAACTTGTTGCCAGGTTTTGCAGAGCTGCTGTGCAGCTAGTTGGAGGCAGAGGGTTAAAATCCAGCTAGTAGTGAGTGGAAAAAAAAACTCCGTCTATGGAAGGGCGGGCTGTGGGGAGGCCCTGACTGTAGAAATAGCAGCAGACTTTTTTTTCCTTTTTTTCCCCTCACAGAGCTTAAGTCTCCCCCTTGTGTGTGGCTGGAGCAGAAGGAGCGGAGCAACTAAAACAGAGAGAGAGAAAAAGAAGCGAGAGAGAGAGCGAGAGAAAGAGGAGGAGGAGGAGACAAGCACACAGTGAAGGGGAGAAAAGCTCTGCTGATGATGAAATAGGTGCGGCGGCAGCGGAGCGCACAAACCAGACACTTTTTCATCACACCCAACACGGCAAGGAACTGTGTTTGCACTGGGAAGGAGGGAGGAAGGGAGGGAGCATACGATGAGTGGGAGATGGAGACACAGATGGAGAGAGAGAGAGAGAGAGAGAGAGAGTGGGCGGGTGCAAAGCCCTCAGAGTGGGAGGGGTGGAGGAGGAAGAATGACACGGAAATCCACTCCTCTAGCAGTGCGCAGACGCAGTGCGCACACACTCACGCCATACTGGGATACACTATACAGTACCTCAGCTACTATATCACACACTGAAAAGAAAAGCAAGGGAAACGAGGGAGGAGAAGTCTTTCAGAATGGACTCTCCTGCTGAAGAATCCTTGCAAAGCGCCGGGCAGCTGCTTGAATTGTGGACCTTATCTCTTCTTGTAGTGGGGTTCTTGTCGCTCCAACTGTCTTGGGAGTGCACTCTGAAAAGAGCACACATTCTTGGAGTGCATTAACTCTTTAGCGTGCCACTGTGACGAGCGCCAATGCGCCGAATAGACCAGACACATGCACACAGGAAAAGATAAGCTTCCAGTGTGTTTATTTCTGTAACATGAAGCAAAGAATGCACAGCTAAGACCCTCCTCCTCCTCGCTGAAGCTGCTGAGCCCTTACAGCTATTCTGGCACCAAGTCAAAACGGCTGATAAGCACTTTTGGGTGCGACTTTGCTGCTTTTTTCCTCGAGGAAAAGCAGCTGCCCCATTGCCTGTAAGAGTTCAGAGAACTTCCCGTGATGCTGATTTGACTCATTTAAAACAGTGGAGACAGACAGACACACACACACACACACACACACACACACACACACACACAAAAGATGTCCAACCAATTTTTGAGTAAACACAACAAGACGTACGGTGGAGAGAGCAGCGCAGCTGTGTTGTCCACCATCTTAGATTGCATCAATTATTCTTTGCTGTAACGTCTGTTTCTCTCTCTCGCTCTCTCTCTCTCTCACACACACACACACACACACACACACACACACACACACACTAGCCCTCTTTCTCTTCCTGTCTGTCCCTCCCTCCCTGCCTCTGTCCTGCCACCTTCTCCACTCGGTGATCAGCGTTTGGCTTTTTCCATTTGTGGCAGATTACTGTAACGCTATTGTACAACAACTTCCTGCCTCTTCTGGCTCTGGTTCTAAATACTGCACAGGCAGAACTTTAAACATTTTCCCCTCGGCCTTGAACTACAGGAACTTTGTAAAGGAAAGAAAAGGAGGAAGGAAAGGAGATATGTAGAGTGTTACTGTGGGACTATTTTGTTTGCATTTCTCCTTTATTAACTGCTGAGAATTAAAGAGGGCAAAAGGGGACTACAGCAGGGACAATGAGAGGAAAAAAAGGTGGGGGTTGAACTTTTTCTTACTTTTACTCTGCGACAAACTGTTGATTTTGGTGCTTATTAGTGGGGCTCGAGCTTACGACACAGATTTGTTGAACATGGCTGCTACTGCTTCAGGCTGCTCGGTTTGTGAGGACTGCTTTCATAGCGCAGCCACCTCCCCGTTCCTCGCCAGCGCTCTTCCTCATTCGACCAGGAGAGACTGGACTGGCAACCAAAACTATCCTCCCCTATCTACACTGCTCTTAGCTCGACATGTTTAAATAAAAACACAAGTGGCCAAAAGGGACAATGAAGAAAATGTATTCAATCGAGCAGAAAGCCTGGATTGCAATTTATTTGGTCTCTTTTCCCAAACGAGGTATGTGCTTGGTTTAAGCGTGTGCATTGGCATGAGCTATAGATTCCTATTGGACGGAGTGCACGTCACATCTCACCATGCCTTTTAACCAAATGGGAACCCAGTGACCTCACAGCCTCAGTGTAATGACTTGTATGCAATAACAAAGCTTTAGTAAAGTGAACAATTTGACAGACCTTGCTTGTGTGAAATGTTTGAATGTGTATTTTAAGTATGCATACGGCACTGCACATGGCACAGAGTTTATTTGAGGACATTGGTGTTTGGTTTTGGTTCAACTGTGAGAATGTACCACAGAGCTCATCACGCTGTAGCTCTGCAACATTAAACCTGATTGCATTTCAAACAGTTGTCATGTTTTAATGACAGTTTGAGGTCAGACACTTTAATGCAGATGTTTGTGAATGTTTGGAGTTTTTACAGCTGTTTGTCGCAATACCAGCTTTACTTTTGTTTTGCACGCTAAACTTAACAAGAATGAAAAGAAGCTCTGAAAAGCTGTAGCTTTGCGGCTGGAGCTGAAACATCTGCGTGATCCAGAATCAATCAGACTAAAGGAAAACACAGTGAAAAACAAAATGGCAGCCGACTCCATGTTATAGACTCTGCTCAACCTTACTAGTCAGAAAGGATTATTTGTTCATTTTGCAAAAACACCAGATTGATTTGGTGTTTTTACTATAAAAAGCAAATGAAAAGGTTTCAAATATAAATCTGTCGTTTATAAAATTGTCATAATTTTTATCATCATTATTGCTTTTACAGCCTGTTGAATAAGAATACGCAGGATATCACAGCCTTGAATAAACCCTCATATTTGTACAGAGTGATATTTGTGTGCTGTGGCATGTAGGAGGTTTCTTATAAACGTCACAATATTTCAAACAATATTTGTCAGTAGATTCTTTCTTGCAGAAGGATTTGCTCTGGATACGGACCCTTAAAAAGGACAATTCATCTCTATATTTCCCGCCACAGCTACATTAAAAAGAAAGGTGAAAGAGAAATATGAAATTTCAGCGAGTTGTGGATATTTGCAGACTTGACAGAGGAGGTGTGTCGCGGTGGAGAGCTGCTGGATGGTTCTGAGTCTGGTCAGCAGCCTCCACTACATTAACATACTTGACTTGTTACAAATAAAATGCACAGATACTCTAATGTATGTTTTCAAGGGATCACAAACCAGCCACAACTACCTGCACTACCAGGGGAGACCTTTTATTCTCCAGGAGCCAAGTCTAAGAGGTGGTCTCGCTGAAGCCCTGCACGTGTCTAAACAACTTCTCTATTACACCCGAGACCTTTGAGGGCACTCCCCATCGAGCAGGGAACAAAGGCCATGACCTCCAGGTCAAAAGCGTTACAAGGGAGGCCAAGCGTGCTCATTGACTGTTCCTCTTCTGTTTGCTTTAAAAAGGTAAAGATTACGAACACATTAACTAATGCCGATTAGGGGGGTTATCCCTCGAGGGACTGAGGTCTCAGTGCTGCACATCATTTCTTATTAACACAAGCTGACCTTTGACCCCTGCAGTCACCTTGGGCAACTAACTGTGACCACCACTTTCTGCTCTCTGCCTGATGACTGAACACTCGTGCACACAAGCATGAAGAGCCACAGGAAAACCTAAACACTCACAAAACCTACGTTTATCATGACGAACATAACTAAATGATTTGAAGAGACGAAGCAGCTTAAAAAACTAACAAACAATGATGTTTCACTTGCATGCGCCGGTCTGTGCTCCGGAGAGCAGCGTAAAAACGCTGTGTTCTTAATTAAACATAATCAATTGAAATAAGTTTTCCTCAAGGCGCCTGGCAGAGCACATGGTCAGAAAATGGCGAAGTTCTCATCACAAAATGGCGGATATGAGACATGCGCAGTATTGCTGTGTCAGTTATAACATATGATAATGACACGTAGTTTTTGCAGTTTTTGAGGATGCTTCAGCAAACAGGTAAAAGTAAACGCTAAGCCTACTTATTCTGAACACCTCATAAAGAGACAGTTCAGGTTCAACCATTTCTGAAATCCACAATCACTTATTTGTCACTCCTCTCACAAAATATGAAAATGTAGATGAATGACAATTGAGGAAAAATCACACAAGGCACAATTCTTCCTGTGATGTTTCCTTGAAGCTCAATGTACAACTTTTCCCCTCTTTCCACTGGTTACTGTTATATTTATTTACATTTAACGAGAAGAAAAACATGCAGGAAATTCTACATCGCATATGAAATATAGATTATTTCTTGAATGATATTGACTTATTACTTAATAGAAACTATTGCTATTGCTGCTGAATGATTCATCCGTTCAAATAAATGCTGCCCTTGCAAAAAAACAAGATATTGAAAAACATTGAATTTAGTCGAAAATCATCTATAATTTACTAATTTATGAATAATAAATGCTCATTAAAGCATCTTTTTTATTATTAAATGAATTGAGAGGCAATCAATCACAAATATTTGTACTTTAAGAAAATGTGTTCCAATTAATAATTCAATAAATTCAGTGTACGTTCATTGCATCACACACACTGTGTGTGTGTGTGTGTGTGTGTGTGTGTGTTTGTGTGTGTGCTTGTGTGTGTATGTGTGTGTGTGTGTGTGTGTGTGTGTGTGTGTGTATCAATGCACAAAATAAGTCTGTGGGTGTTCTTTTTAGGCTGGAACCCTCATCAGAATTTATTTTGAAGGTTTGGGAAAAGTTTTGCTCAACAAAAATATGTTTTAAGAACTTTTCAAAGTTTACTGAAAATCACACAACACATTTTCAAATTTGAAAGAGCAACTTTGATCTGAATGGGTATGTTTGTATCTTTGTAATGATCCTCTGCACCAGATTTAAATTTAAATAAGTACATTTTGCTCTCATGAATTATTATTATTTTACAGGAAATACATTTCATCATTCTCTGGCACCATTTCAAATGCCATAAACTTCACAATCACTTCCTTATCTGTATGAATGAATGAAGATCAATATACGGATGCTTATGATCTATGATCTTGACTTTGTATGAACTGCAGCTTCTAATGACCTTCTGATCTTACAGCACATAGTAAATGTTTCTTCCAAAAAAAATTTTTTATGAGGACATTTTCTACCGAAACATTTTGTAAACGTTCAGTTACCTTGAATTCTACACAACATAAACAGTATTTTAAGTGAACTCACCTTGCTATTTGCCACAGGAGGAAGAGGAGGGCAGAAAAAGAGGAGGAGAGAAGGGAAACACAGAGGAAATCAAGAAAGATCTTCTCCCGGGAACAAAGCTGGGAATTATGGACCTATTTGATATCAGACCTCAGAGTGGACAACCTATCCGAAGAGGGACGCGCCCAAACTGTGACTACTTCTGGCAAACCCTCAACAGCCAAACATGTTGCCCTGGATCAGTGCAGCTCTCATACGGCAGGACTGAATGACGTCAGCTCCCACAAGAAATCCATTCCAAATCTACGGAATGAATCTTATTGATTAAGTATTGAATATTGAATGATTTCTATCTAATATGTACATTGAAGGTGCTTGTCTGTCAGAAAACATGTGTCCTTAAAGCACCTCCATTCAAACTAAAACAACAGCTTTTTTTCCTCCTTTGAAACAGTCACAGCAAGACAATTTAAATTAGATGCTTCACATTAATCATTCTCTTTATTCTTTTTATATACCATTATCAAGACGCAACATTTTTACACTAATTCAACATCACTGTCAGTGTCTGAGGATCTCAAATTTCATTTCAGGCAAATGAAACCACATTTAACCTGAAGAAACATCTGATTAACTTAGCAATACAAAATCATTGACAATTAAAAGTTATCAAACATTTCTTTCATACGATTTGGTCCGATTAATCTCTGAATTGTAAAAATGTACAGTGTGGAATCTCTTTCAGTAATTCAGACACACAGATCATTGTGGGACTAAAACTGGAGTGAAAAATAATCCAAGGAGAAAAGTGAGAGTACTGAAAGTACTGAGACAAATTCTTAAAAGTCGATGATGCATAAGAATAAATAGTCTAATAATTTTCTGTGCACTTGATCAGACTGTGCTGGGGTTCTACATACCTGAGCTCTTTCTCCACAGTTTTCATCCTCACAGCTGCAAATACTGGCTTTAAACAGCCTCGTCGAATTTGTTTTATTCTTCCTCAACACTAAGCCAGGAGAGCACAGGCCTGGCATTTTAGGAGCCACGTCACAACGTCTGTGTCTGTCGCAGGGCTGCAAGGAGTCCAGAGACAAAGCCATGCACACTGAGAGGTTCACTGCCCCATCAAACACTGCCAGCACGCTGTTTTTCCTACCTTTCCCAACATGTTCTGTCGAGCATCCTCAATCTATCGGGAACAGCAGAAATATGCATGGAAAAGGTTTTTGATTCAAGTACGTGCTCTCCTCCTGCCTTCCTCCACAGGGAGCCACTGAGCCTACGAGCCCTGAATCAGTTCACAGCACTGTTCTCTCTTCAAAGTTCAGTCACTAAACAGCGTTAATCTAGCAAAACAAACAAGATCGGAGGTATTCTAGATGCACATTTGAGTCTGACATTTTACAAAAGATAACTTCTTAGGGTTTTCTGCACAAGTATATGACATTTTAACAGAATATAATGGTATTAATGTGAATTGATGAGGATCATATGATTTGTAAATGTTTGAAAAAAAAACAACAACTTCATGTCAGATCAGTGCACTTTGACCTTCTCTTGTGCCATTTAACAGTCCACAGAGGCTATTGTGAGAAGACACATTTCATTTTATCACCAACACTTTACTGCCTGTTGGAAACGTAGACGAAGAGTGAGGAAAAGAGAGAGGGTGACGAAGAAAGACAGTTTTTTTTTGTTTGTGGCTCTTTGTCTTAGTCAGTCATTTCAATGAACTTGAATTTGACATTTGACATTTGACATTTGACATTGTACATTGATTTGAACGCAGTAGGAACCAAAGCATTCATTTAGTAAGTTTACTTTTGGTCTGACAGGCTGTACTGCATAGGCATAATGTTTTCACAACATTGGAATATTTATCACTGTGGGAGAAAATTAGCCCCATTTATTTACTGCTTTTGCATTTTAGTTGTCTCTTATAAGTATTACAGACATCTTTCAAATAAAATAAAAAGTGAAAAAAGCAATTTGCTCATTGTTTCCCACAGCTTGCAAGCACTGCAATTATAAGTTAACAGGAACATCATTACACAGTGTGCCCGTAAGATAGAGAAATTATGTTCTGGTGTTTTGCAAAACATGCTCATATAAATATTCTATGGTGTTCTTGGAAACAAAATCTTCTGTGTATCAGTACACAGAGGTAATTTGACGATACACTGGGGGCATGTACCTTACCTTCTATTGACAGCTGGATGATGACCATACACAGGTGTGTATCGCCTATCATCTCACTCATATACATGCAGAACGAAAATATGTGAGTGTGTGAGCTCAATTTTTTGGTGTGCTGTCATTCTCAAAGAATTGTGAAATGACCCTTGATCTGTAAATATGTGAAATGAATTAAAGTG
>CAAKHB010002214.1:7439-33423 GCA_901007665.1 Aeoliscus strigatus
ATCACAGTCCAAACAGGGACAATGGAAAAACTGTGAAAACCTGAAACATCGGAAGCTCACATGGAGGAATCTTTGGGAGATGGAAGGAAGATGAGTCAGCTTCATAATCAGAGCCACCAATGATGGTCTCCCCCCACCCACAAGCCAAACTAGAAGCTAGGAGACAATCCATCATGTGCTCTCTGCCAAATCCTTACAACACTTCAACACTACAACACATTCACCGGCTGTGAAACCAGTTTGTCCCAGGGTCGCTACACCTGGAGACATAACCAGGTCCTCGGACAACTGGCGTTCATCCTAGAAGGAAGGTGAAGGTGAGAACACCAGACCTTTGGTAAAAGGTAGCAAACCTTGACACCGCAATGTAGTTAAATGCATAAAATATCTCCATCATCAAAACTAAAATTCCTCATGCAAACAATTTTTTGCCCCCTGATGTTTTCATGTTTTTTAATCGACAGATTGCAGACAAAAAGTGTTTTTTTTTGTGTATGTGTGATTGACAAGTTCAGAAAAAAAATGTCAGATGAGCTCAAATCCATTTGAAGTCGACATAACAGACCTGTCAGTTTCGTGAACAAAAGCACAAAAGTCGCCAGTCAATTTTTTTTTTTTTGCCATTTTAAAAAACAAAACTTCCATTGTTCCACTGAGAGTTTGTCAAACTCCCATTTGGAACGTGCAAGCCACCGAGACAGTTTGGCACGCACGGCCCTCATTCAGAGGGCTACAAAGGCTGAACGTTTGGGTGCAGTAGACTGCTGCCACCATGTCGGACACACTCACAGAGCTGTCAGTGGCCAGACGTCTTTGTCATGAATCAAAGATTGGACTACCTGTGACGTGTAGCTCCGCCTCTCTCGCCTCAGTGCTGTCACCGTATGTATAATCCAAACCTGTGGCTGGTATGTCCCTCCCAAGGAGAAGGATCCCTCTTTCTCTTCCCTGAGGTCTTTGCCTCTTACGAGGGTTCTTGGGCAGTTTTGCCTCACCCTGATTGTGGGTTTAGGACAGAC
Source organism: Aeoliscus strigatus (assembly GCA_901007665.1). Taxonomy (NCBI): domain Eukaryota; kingdom Metazoa; phylum Chordata; class Actinopteri; order Syngnathiformes; family Centriscidae; genus Aeoliscus; species Aeoliscus strigatus. The sequence continues at coordinate 8,459 of CAAKHB010002214.1, forward strand.
GGTGTAGTATTGTGAGGACTTTTAAAGTCCATGAGACAATTGTAATTCTGATGTTGGACTGTACAAATGAAGTTTAGCTGGAGAGTTAAACAGAGTAAAATCCTGTTGTTTTTTTTTAACCCTTTCATGCGCAGTGATCACCTCAGTGGACACGGCTGAGACTCATTCAGACAGAATGTGAAATTGGTGTTTTGTTGTTGATCATCAATTTGCATGTCCTTAGAAGTGGAAAACAATATTTTGTGTATATTAGCGCGATAGAGGTGTCTCACATTGATTCTAGCTGGGTGGAAGGAGGCAGACGTCTAGTTTTAACCTTCAGCCTTGTACTGAAGTACTCAAGTACGCCGGTGCGCAACAACACAGGAGGTCTCTATTGGGGATTTAATAACTTGTATTTTAGTAGGCAAATCTTTACTTGATGATTACTCAACTCCTATTCCCGTTATTTGTCTACTGAATTGGGTGGAGGGCATGGAGGGCAGTCAACCACATGACCAAGGAGAATCTGGGGAGTATCGCTCCTGGAGTACTGATGCATGTTTCCACAATTACATACAAGTGTGTTTTAATGATGTAACATTTATGGTTGAGTGCAGGTGAGGGATTATCATTAGGTAGTAATAATATAACTTATGAATGCATATTTACTGCTCATACAATTTTCATACAACCAAGATGTTTGATAAAACAAAGAACACACATTGTTGAATGGACCACAGCTGAGAAGCTGGAACCCAGAGGTCTAAAATGTGACTGTGTCTGCTCGAAGTAGAAGGGCGTGAAGAAAAGATGACAAAGACAAAAGTACAGGTTGTCTTGATAATTCAACTTGTCTTGCACTCGACAGCATTCGTCCCAAACGAGCTGCTATTCCTGCCGACATGTGATTAAATTCAAATATACAAAGTTTTTCATGAATGCGGCTGACGCAGTGACAATCTGACAGCCAACGAGAATAATTATCCAGCTGGAGTTTAAGTGTCGTGATGGTCAAAGAGAGCTTTTGTGGCTTTTCTATAGTGGATTTGCGTCACAGTGCTGCTGCGGTGCCAAAAGCAGCCATCCAAGTGAAAGTAGCTTTCAGTGTGTGAGCTCCGGGGATGAGGCCTCATCATCAGTCATGCATCGTGGCTACTGGCTCAGTGTCAGTCACCCGAGCAAAATTGGAACTGTATCATCATGGCAGACTGGCACACTTCTTTGCTGGTTGCTCATTAAAACACTGTTCTTCCTGTACCACGTTCCATGACACTGAATAACCGGAACAAGCGGTCTTCGCAGATTAAATTTCATGCAGATGGTCGGTGCAGCCGGTGTTCCAGCCATTAAATATTAGCTGGCTTTAACCAGAATGGATTTTGTGCTCCTCGGGTTCTCTGACAGACCTCTGCCCACCACCTATTACCTCTTTCTGCCTTATTTCATCACTCGGCCGGACAGCTCTGGCAGGAGAATCCATTTACTTTCTGTGGACGCTCAGGCGCTTACAGGCATTGAAATGTCGAGTACTGCGCTGCTGTGCAGAATGATATTTTTTGTTGTTTGTTTCCTTATTTGGATGTCAAACACTCTCCAGATTACCATTTAACAATGGAAGAAGTATGAAAAATACTAATCCACAAATGGATTATTGGTGTCCATTGTGGTTTCTCTTTCACAGGCTCAAGTGTGAGCGATTTCATGGAGTGTGACAGGATGTTAATAGCAGGAAGGTATTTGCTGGTAAACTCAGTTTTGTTGCTTCTGTCAGAATTATAATAAGGATGTAGATTAATGCTGCACGGAAAAAGGAGTAACACAGACAAAGAGGGATGTTTGTTTTGTTTCTCTTTGCAAATTGAGTGTAAAATTCAATTTCCAGGAGATGATACATTCCACCAGCAGGATTCACTGCGGTTTTAATAATCACATGACTTGCTGAAGCCTTCTGCATCCAACATGATCATTAAAAAATGGTGCAGTTCTTGCAATTTTAATTCAGTCCAGACATCTATACAGGCGTATAGATTGACTTTATTTGTTCGCTTTCCTTCTCTCAATTAACAAATTAATTCTTTAGGTTACGGTCACCTCTCAAAGTAAAAACGATATTCTCTCAAATCCTCTCATATTTCAAACAAAGATATTCAGTGAACTAGTGTACGAAAAGAAAAGGAAAAACAAACTTCCACATTTCAGAGGTTTGAGTAAGACAATTTTCTCAAAAAACAGAAACAAATAATGATTAATGAAATCAAGATTAACTTTATTGCACCTTTTGTTTTTCACTCTGCCACGCTGAAACAGGAAAATTGAAATTTAACGTTTCCTTAATTAAAACATTTTCCGATCCTGAGTAATTGGGTAAATGGGTCAATAGTTCCAATAGTTCCAATTAGTTTCAGCCAATAAACCTGCTTGACATGTCTGAAAAGCTTCCCTGAGCCACAGAAATCTCAAAACATGTCCCCATAAATTGATTTACTCGCAAATGTGACCGTCGTGTTGAAGAGGGATTAAATGATCATAATTGCTGTGTCCATGTGTGGAGGATTCCCTCCTGAAGCACACGGTCGGATCAGGAACGGTTTTGCACATTTCATCATTTTCCTGCTTTAATGGACTTTAGCTTTGTTAAACAGCCACATCCTCACAGCACTCGACAGCCCAGTCGCTAGAACGAATCGCTCGCACACCCCGAGTATCCTTCAACACGTGTAGGTGAGCAGCGTGTGCAGCGTGTGTATACTGACATGTGTATCTACGTCCTGCTGCTGCTGCGTCTCTGGGTGAGTTTGATGGCTTTATGTGGATGTGCTTGCTTCAAGTAATAGTTGTAGGGGTGTGAGGACTTCCATATACCACAGATTCTGTTGCCATGCGAGATGAATGTTTTTGTTTTTTTCGTAATCACCGTTCTCCCGTGTGCCACTGTTTACGGCCAAAGCCGTATTAATATCAATAGCGACACAGTATCCTGAGTTATTCATAAAGCAATAAAGCCACCAAAATGATTCATAAGTCACGGTGGTCTGGAACAAACACTGGATTGGCGACCACTCCATCTGCTTCAAACTATTTACTCATTTTTGCCAACTCTTTCTGGCAGTCTCGTTGCCAGGCAACAGCTGTAAACATGATGTCACAGCCTGTAAATTGCTGGTTTGGACAGATTTGACAGTGGCACAGATTGTTTCAAGACAGCAAACCCACCTCAGCCAACAGATGACCTACATTTTATCCTTGGCGGGAGCCTCAGCAGCCAAAGTAATGACACTGCAGGTTTGACCAAGTAAAATGGGATGGAAATAAATGGATGAATAAAAAATGTTCTGTCAATAAATCACATTCATGTTGTGGTTAGCGCTCTCATTATTGAACGAGGAATCCACCTCACAGCAGGACGTAAATACAAAGGTGAATACATGTTTTGCCAAATTTGTTCACCTACACATTGCTGAAATGTTTGCAGAAACAACGATTCGCTCTGGCTACTGGGTTGATATCATCTCCACGGCTATTTTTGAATAAAAGCATTGTGGCTGAAGAAGAATGTGTTCCCTCCAAACAAAACTAGTTTTCATTTATTTTCCCAGTAATTGATCATCTCTGCTCAGATGTCACCGTTCAAACAGGAAATCAGGTTTAATTTAGCCTCTGCTAACGTGTTGCTGGGGGACAGGAGTTACCGTAAAGTGTCACTGTCTCACGGGAGATCGTTTAGTTTCGATCTGTGATCCTCCACTTGGAAAGTAAATCAAATGGACGGCTGCACTTGACTTGCTGACTGTAGATTGTAGTTGCTGTCACTGAGGACGGAGTGGAAGAAGAATCCCTGTGCTCACAAGTGCCCCCACGCATGAGGCCCCGCTACTGCGTGCCTCAGCTAGTCTCTGTTCACAACCGTTTTATGATCGCTCAGCACATGAATAGCGACACACACACATACGGTTGTTGACAAAAAAAAGACTGTACATCGTGTACATCTGCTAAACTATGGAAATTCAGTTCATATAGAAAGTGTTTGAACATTTTAATAGCGACAGCAATAGGGTCTGGCATCACTGCTAGCATGTCTGCTAGCATGTCTGCTAGCATGTCTGCAGTGATTGTCAGTCCCTGGTGAGACACACGTCACTTCTCAATATTTCAATGGGAAATACAGAAATTCAGAGATTTTGAGAAAAAATCATCTAAAACTGGTTAAGTTTAATGGAAAATAACTTTACTGTACAAATCTCAGGATAAATTTAACCATTTAATTTAGTTTTTGATGCCAAGGCCTCACCTGCCTCCTCTGACTGCATGTCACTGCTACAGACTGCCAAAAACCTGAAAACCCTTTAAGCCCCCCTGACACAAAAGGCCACTTAGCGAGGCCTGTTCAGACTGAACAATGGCAACAAGAAGAAGAAGAAGAAGAGTTGTTAGGGTTGGGGCTCAGCCCGTTAGTTCTTACTGTCTAGAAATGAGTCAGTATGTAACGTAACCTTTTTAAAACATTAGGTCACAATGTAAATAAGACAAAAAGGAAAGAAAAGAGGGCAAACAAGTAGCTACCTAGCTAGCTAAACTACTTGTCACATGTTATTTTCCCTGAAGACTGAACGAAGCCTGAGACAACATGGATCCTGACTGATAATTTCCACCAATTAAAATATTTCAACGTATTTTTACATTTAAGTAAGACTAATCTCAGGAAGACTGCAGGAAGTGACTGTGTTTACAGGAGTCAACTAATTGGTTCCTAATTAACTGCCCATCAGACAGGAACAGCTCGCTTTTATGTTCCTAGTGACAAGAAACAAAGTGACAAAAAACATGTTGTCTCACATCTTTAACTTGTTCTCTCTTATTGTATAGTAGTGTTTCTGTTTTGTTGCACAACCTGTTGTATAAGCACAATAAACAACAATTCTATTCTATTTTATTCTATTTTATTTCTTTTTTATTATGTGGCCTGTCATGTTCATTGAGCCAGTTGTAATCTGTGATGTTGGACAACACAAAAAATGGAATATTCTGTTGTACATCTATGTCCACAGTTTCTGCAAGATCAGTTTGTTTTTTACAAGTAGAACCAGGGATCTGCCTCTGAAGTTCAGTCTAAAACTCTTCAACCGCGTCAGCAGTGTCAGACTCTGCAGGGTTCCTGCTCAGCAATATACATGTGATGCTTTGAAGAACATAAAAAGACCTTCTCTCCTCCACTCTGATTGGTGAGCATCTCTCTTGTCTGCATCCAGACACTGGTGTATCAGCTGCATTTAGACCAGGCTGCCTGGATGCCAGTTTGTGTGCAGTCATTTTATTTACTCTGTGCTGGACTAATGACATTATTTTAGTCTTTCTTATCCTCGTATTTTTATGTTGTCATCGACTTGTTGTCTCCTATAATCAAACACATCCATCATTTCCCAGATTCTTTTCCTATCATTTTCTGTCATATTTCATTAGCTCCTGATCTCTTGCAGCTCTCTCCTCAGGAGCGTCTCGATCTGCACAGCAGTCTTGTCAGCAAGTTCAGAAGTCAGAGGTGCATTTTTCTTCTTTGTCATCCTGTGCTAGGTCTGATTCCTGTTATTGTTTGTCGGGTGCACACTCTACTACTTCTACTTCTTCCCCTCATTAAGAAGACGCGTTGTCTCTGTCTCACTCACGCAGCACACCGATGCATGACAATAGCCAGCCTCATCCATCTGATGCCTGTGGTCTCCTATAATCTGCATGACCTGCTCCATCATGTTAGCGGCAGTCAGGCTCTCAGCAACAGAGAACTGATATCTTAAGTAAAGACCCTTAATTCTTTATCAGCCAATAGGGGAACGACACCCTCTTTTAAATTGCATTGCTGCTCTCATCTCTTTGCTGCTTCACCTCTCCATCCATTCAGGCTTAAAAACCCACTTATTCCAAAAAGGTTAGCATGGAGAACCTTCTAAGAAGATGTAGGGTCTGGCAATGAGTGATAGACTTTCCATCAGATGGATATCAACATCTCACTGCATGCAGTTGGATAGCACTACAACCAATCAGAGCAACCAACAAGGTGACGTGATCACCTAATTGCTTTTAAATATGTAGCACATTTGTACACAAAATCTCTTACTGCAATTGACTTGGCAGGTCAATGCCAGACACACACTTACTACACATCAACAGATATACAACACATCACCACCAGTCTAAAGTGGTAAGTGGCTGCAATTGAGTAGCACTTTTCTACCGTAATGGCGCTCAAATGCTTTAGAATAGCAGAGGTTGCTGCTATATGAGGGGTCCAGCTGCAGACACACATTCACACACATCAGCAATTTGGGATTTGTCGTCTTGTTCAAGGACATTTTGACTGGACGAGGGGTCGAACTCGGAACCTTCTCAATAGTGGACGACCTGCTCTAGATCTTAGATATACACATACTGCATGTCTGTTTAATACTTCACACAGTTTTCCCATATTTGGCTGATTTTAAGATCTTTTGATCTTATTTTTCTATTCTTGGTTAAAGCTGCTGGGACAAACAAGGGATCAATAAAGTATTTCAGAATTGGATGGCTGGACATTGAAGGAGGTGTCCTCGCACTGTGTATGTCACAACAGAGGGACTGAGAGAGGAAGTTCAATCCATTCACACCCTCATCTGGCTTTTTGAAGATCCACCCATCCATCTTTATCCACTTATCTGGGATCGGGTCGCGGGCGTAGCAGATTCAACAGGAAGCCCCAGACTTCGCTTTCGCTGCCGACACCAGCCGGCTCTGAATGGGGGATCCTGAGGAGATACCTGGCCCCTGGTCTGGCCTCCTCCCAGCTAGACAGGCAGGGACCACCTGCCCGGGTGGCATCGTCACCAGATGCCCGAACCACCTCAACCAGTTCCTCGCAACGCAAAGGAGGAGCGGTTCTCCTCTGAGGTCGTCTCGGATTACCGCGCTCGTCACCCTATCCCAAAGGGAGAAGCCACCCTTCTGAGGAAGTTAATTTCGGTTGTTTGCACCCGCCATCTCGTTCTTTCGGTCATGATCCATTCTCATGACCATAGGTAAGGGTAGGAAGGATACAGCATCTGCATTACCACCCCCACTGCTCCAGTCTCACACACCATGGTAACCTCACTCGTGAACGACACGACAAGGCCTTATTCCCAACAAGTAGACGATCCATCGGTTTCCTGCTGAGAACCATGGGCTTCGACTCAGAGGTGCTGATCCTCATCTCAGCCACTGTACATTATCCAGTTAGTGCTGAAGGTCACAGACCAATGGAGCCAATGGCACCACAAAAAGCAGCGATGTGATTCTCAGCCCCCTGAACGGCAGTCCCTCCCCTCAACTAGAAACCATGTCCATGACCAACATCACCAACAGGATCGGTGACATGGTGCAGCCCTGGCGCAGGCCAACCTCTAAGAAGTGCACTTCTTACCCCATACTCCCACAGCACCTCCCACAAAACATCCCAGTGAACCTGATCATATGCCTTCTCCAGGTCCACAAAACACATGTAGACCAGATGGGCATACTCCCAGGCGCCCTCCAGGATCCTTGCGAGAGTGAAGAGCTGCTCTGTTGTTTCATGACCAGGACAGAACCCACATTGTTCCTCTTCAGACCCTCCTCTCCAGCACATGGAGTTCACTTTCCTCGGGAAGCCTGAGTAATGTGATGCTTCTGTAATTGGTAACCACCCTCTGGTCCCCCTTTTTGAAAAGAGGAACCACCACCCGGCACCGCCCCATACCCCCATGTGATGCCGAAGATGCGGTGCTTCGAGGGCTTGAATAGCAGATCCAGAGTCATTTTCTCATGGTTCCCTCACTGTGACCGTTTTGACAGTATCGGAGAAGGAAAAGTGTTAAATCCGTTATTTTTGTGTAATTATCAGTTCTGTCAGAGGATTTTCTCAAAGCCAATTTGCAGTGAATTCAGTGTCTCAAGCCGTAATTAATACGTTTCCCACACAAGTGTCCTGAATCCACAGGGGATGATACTGATTAATTTACTTCCCGGAATAATGAATTGTACTTCAGAGGACAATTATATCAGTTTTATTTATTTAAGTTATGTTTCAGACTGTGCTCATGTTTCAGCCTTGCAGGAACAAATCCTATTTCATGTTTTTTTTGTGAAATTTATTTGGTGAGGTATGAGGTTTGACACTTACTGAAAAAAATTTCCAAAACAATGCAGTAAAAGAAAACAGGGGGCAGGTGACGGCAGGAAACAAGAATGAACTTTATGAGACCACGTCTGACTCACTCACGTCTCACTGGATGAGATCTGAAACTTCATGCCATAAATTTAAATATTGTTTGTTCCCCAGGGCTGTCAAAGGATTTATGGCTGGGAACTTGAACCAGAACATCATCTTTACAATATGTGACATATTTTTGATTTGATGGAGAAACGACGGTTGTAGATGAGACATGAAGTGAAGGCAGACAGCTGAGTTGTTAATCATATCATTTATTGCTATGTGCTCCCCAATACAACAAACAGCATCAGTAGTGTACACTTCAACCTACATAAATACATAGACAAGCAAATAGAGCAGAGAGTGACAGTCATGACAACCATAATACTTCAATGCATGAGTAGCACAGGGGTATTGATACAGTACTTGAGAATCCTATGCAGTATATCTGTCTGAGGCTCAGGGATTGTCAACGAAACATCTACAACTATCATATTTATCATTACAAGCTCTGTATAACATTAGCAGCAATGTTTTATAGGCAGCCAGTAAATGATTTGAAAAGAACTGGGGAGGAAAATGGTTAGACAATACTGACAACTACGAACATTATTAAAAAAAAAAAAAACTGTTTTACTGGTTCTACACTATTAATGTTTTATTAAAATAAAGCATTTGTCGGGTCAGTAAATGTCGCTGTGATGTGACAGCTCTGTCACGACTTCTACAAAACAGCTGTGAAAAAAAAACAGCTTTCTGACAAAAGTAACATCTCAAAATTGAGCATGTATATTTACATCTAATTGTTTGCAAAAAAAAAAAAGCCAATGTCAAATCTACTCTATCCTCTTTTAAAAAAAAGTAGAAATCTATGCGAGAGTGAAAATGTGGGTGAAAAAAACGGTTTGGTTCTGCTGCAGCTTATTGACCAGCTGGTACTGCACACACAGTAAAAACACAGCAGAGCCCTTTAACTTTTAATAAATATTTCTGTACTCAATGCTATATACATGTACTTTACATTGGCACACAGGAGTGAGTGTGAATAGTTGTAAGCTACTTCTTTGCTGAAAAACACAAACGTGTGTGTTTTGCTATTGCAGTCAGATGCACGGTGGTTGTGAAGAAAATCCTTTTTCTTCTGAGCCTCCTTCCATCAAAGGAAATGCCATTTTGATGTCGAAGATACTTTGGATATAACACGCTCCACATGCAGTTCAGCGTCTTGTGCTCCCACTGAGGCTTTGTACCAACACACAATGCCGACACGAGAACCTTGTTCAGACCGGAAGCAACAAGGTCAAAGGACCCATAAAGGTCCATTCAGACTTTTGACATTGACGTTTTGTCATTACAATGTGAAAAGGTCACTAATTGGCTCTGTGCCTGGTGAGAATAAGGCTCTATAGATCTATTTTTATAATAGAGCTTTTATAAAAAAAAAAAAAAAAAAAAGCTGTGTCACGTGTCAACATCACGTGTTTTGATTTTTTTCAGGTGACTCCAGATCAAATCAATGAGGGCAGCAGGGGCAGCTAACAAGCTAACAATGGAGAAGCTGAAGGGCCTCAGAAGAGAACGAAAGTTCACTTTCAATCATCAGAAATGTCTGTCTGCTGAGCGTCTGTGTAACACGCTAACACAAGCGTGTGCTAACACGCTATGTCAGGAATGCCATTTGGAGTCAGTCTGCCCCCTAGTGGTCAAAAATCACTTGATGCAACTTCGGGGTGAACCATTATACTTCAGAACAGAAAATATCCAACATGTTGTCGTCCCTTTATGTCAAATAGTGACGCGCCCTGCTCATCAAACAGAGGCACACAAGGGACCAAAACAGACGAGACACTCAAACAAATCATTTGTTGCCTCCAACGAACACTAATTATCACTTTGTGTTCGCAAACAGGTTTCTCATTGGCAACCGGTCCTGGCAGTGAGAGCAAGAGCTCTTCAATTTATGTATAAAACCAATATCAGACAATTTTGTGTCGCTGTGGTTGAGTTTCAGTTGAGGGAGAAAAAAAAAAAAACTCCAGAGAAAGCAGCCTGAATTCATCTCTTCCAAATCCTGCAGGTTGTCTTGCTGCTACGTTGCTTTCATACATCCAAGCTGACACCAGCATGTTTCTGTTGCACTTCATGCTTGAGTCTGTTTGAGCTGAACAAGAGTCGACTGACATCTGATCTGATCTGATATTCTTACTCAGTTCCCCGAGCTTTCTGCACAAATACGAGGATGACACAGTCAGTGAATCGGTTAGCACCATTTACATGTTTGGAACGTATGACGGTCGATTAGATCTTAAAGGGAATAGTTCAACCTGAGTTTCATGAGCTCACCGCCCTGTTTGCCGGCTGTTGGCAGCTTTAGTGGCGAGTGATGTCAGGATATGTGGATGAGTCATGATGTTGGCGTTTTGAGAACTTCATTGGCTTCCGTCATCGAACCAAAGCTCAAAGACAATTGATCATCTCCAGGGATGAAACCACTCCGCGAAAAATATCACTCCACGATATAAAAAAAAAATTCTTAATCCTAACAACTCGATGGATCATGAAATCTTCCACTCGTCACTCTCTGCTGTTGCTGTTATCATTCTGTTCGACATATTGGAAACACATTCTAGTGTTTCTGGACACCGACACCTTCGAGATACAGATGGTTTAGGAAATATGAAGGATGATATTTTATCTAATAATATATAAATATTGAAAACACCAGCATATTAGTCAAATGTTGAACCATTCCTTTTAAGTCAGACGTGCCATTCCCCCCTGTTCCTGTGAACTCGGCTGCTGAAAAGCTCAATGCGTGGAGAAGTGTTTTTTTTTTTTTATTGCTAATTGGTTGAAAAAAAAATCTCCAGCCTCTTGAAGGAAGACTGATAATTTCATGTACAGTATTTACAAGATAAATACCCTTTACCATAGAAACTAGAAGCGCCACTAGGATATAAAACGTCTCTACAACCAGAAGCATTCTGCCGATGACGTGACAACCCCCCCAAAGACGGAGACGGCTGCCATGTCTCAGTCATACATTTATTTGGCAAGAAGGTGAAATTCGCCTGGACTGAAAAGGGGGTTCTCAGGTGTATGAGATGTCGATTCGATGTCTCTTCCGGCTCTAGAGTGTGTCGTTGGTAGTCCCGCAAATGTACACAAATGGTGCGCGGATGTGTTTTTGTGTTTTTGTGTATTTGTGTATTTGTGTATTCCTCTGGTGCGCGGTGGATGAATGGTCACAAATTGAATCAGCCTTAATGACTGCACCTGATGACATTTTCCCTGTGGCTGTCTGCTGGGGACCCGCCGTGTGCTCTGCACACAGCGGGAGCAGGATTCATTAAATGACAAGAACAAACACAAAGACCAATCAGGGAGGAGGAGGAGAGGGGAAAACAGCCTTCCAGGCGCTTGTGGTCCAAGTTTCACGAGTCTGAACGGGAGTTGTTTCTTCCTTTGACTTGTTACAGTCTTGTGGGAGTGTGTGGATGGAGGAAAAATGTAATTGATATTCCTTTGGCTATGTTTGGATCCCTGGGATGATTCACGATGAACTACCAAAGCTGTTCCCTTTAGCTTTTCATCTGACACAGATGAAATTTCCCTTTGGATCAAAAGTCCCTTCACCTTGAAACTGTCGCACCATTTCAGATCTATAGCAGGAACTCACAGATTGTTGTTTTTGTCCGAATGTTGTGGGAGCTCACTAACAGATGGTTACGTGACATTTAAAGAGAATGTCAGGGGCAAGAAGGTCAATCGTAAAAAAAGAACAAAGTGAACCAGCACTTTTCTTACTTTCTCTTTGTTTCTCTCTGTGATGTTTTTGGCGTGAGAAGACTCAGGATGAAGCTGGATATATTTTGTACATTTCGAGTCCTGTCGAGGAGCGGCGTCACTTTCATCTCTCTACTTCAGAGTACGCTGTAGGCCACCGGCTATCTGTGAGGCGGCTCAACCTTTGACCCCCAGCAGGGTCTGCCAGGGGGGAGGGCACCGTGGCTGCAGCGATGTGCCGCGGGACCCGCCTCGGTGACGTTGTGATCTTCGCTTTCTTGGCCGGCGCAGGGGTGGTGACGTGTTTCGCCCAACTCCCCGACCCCTTGCCCGGACCTTGTTTGCTGCTGCGCGTGCTGTTGCTCGCTATGGACGCCGTCAAGGTCTCCAGCAGCTGGGAGGCGGAGCCAAAGCGCGCATGCTCCTCTGTCTCAGTCACCTCGGAGAAGAGAGACAGAGCGCCGCTGCGTCTGCTGCAGGAGTCACAGCACAGTTTGTTGTAGCCGGGGATGGAGCAGTATCGCGCGAGGACCTCCATTTGGCAGAAGATGGATTTGTCTCCGCTGCACGGCTCATCTGAAAGTCAAACAGTGTCATCAGTGTTGTATCATCAGGGTTAAAATGATAAAACGTGCTGACACAAACTGGCTGATCAGATCAGAGCATCACAGAGATTCTCGCTGAGTCTTTGTCGGAGTGTGTCAAATTTGTTCCTTGGTCTCCGTACGCACCACTTTTCACAGCAGGATTTCAAAGCAGACCGACCCCATAAGTTGCACGTCACAGGCGAGTTCCTGTCATTGTGGTCATGATTTGTTGGCTTCTGGCAACAGCATGAACAGACATGATCTCCCTCTCCTAGTGGCTGCTTTACACCCGTTGGGAGAACCGAGTGACACTTCCCAGCTTCCAGGAACCGCTGACGCGACATTGACGCTAATATTCATATAATTACGGTACTTCAAATTATGCTAGCGCGAATGTAGCGCCGGGGATACTGTCGGTGTCAGAAGGTGAACAGTGTGTGAGACCTAGACCCTACGCCATAGGTCCATAGAGTTATAAATCAGTCCTTCCTCTTCCTACTGCCGGCGGATGACGGACATGTACCGTGGCAGGATCCTGGTCTGCAGGGTCTCACTGTCTCCGGTTTGTCTCCACTGCACTGATCTCCAATCCGGCATGTGACCGTACGTCTCTCCATCCCGTCGCCACACGTCACAGAGCACTGTGGAGGAGACACAGACTTTTTAACCTGCAGCAGGGTTCAGGGTGGTGATCTCACACACACACACAGACACAGACTCACACCCTTGTGTGTACTTTTCATATCCTGCTCTGAAAACGGTGTGTGCGTGTGTGTGTGTGTGTGTGTGAGGACACATGAAGTTAAAAAGTTTCTGCGCGCAGAATGTCGTTGCTCCTTGTTTGAACTGAGAATGTGGAAATGTGCAAAGAACAACGGTTCACCAGAGTTTGTCTCCACATCACAGCTGATCTTTTGTTGCACTGGAACTCATTTGTTTGCACAACAGATTTAGTTTTTACACAGTCTGCCAGTATCTGCCAGTATCCTCTGATGAAGGAGCATCACCGCGTCGGTTTTACACCAATTTAGCACAGGCCGCAGCAATCGTTCTGATGTTTTATGTGAAAGTTGTTTTGTTTTGTTTTTTACTTGTTCTATTTCCATGGGAATGAGAGCGTTCTTATATAAAATATGATAAAATATGTGTGGAAATGAGAGCAGATGAGTTGTACCAAAGTGAGTCCAACTCCTGATCGCTGACAGATGTTGAAAGTTTCAGCAAATGACAAACTGCATAAATATTATTCTTGTACATAATTATATTTAATAAACACCAGATTGATATGAACCAAGTCATCAATGTAAGCCATTATGAAACTCAATGAATATTATTTTGGGGTCTTGTTATTATCCCGTAGCTCTGAAGTACCAATCACTGAACAACAACAGGCAACAGCAGAAAACACTTCATCAACTTTATCAAAGCTCTGATTGAACTTTCTTTTCTTTTTTTTTTCTTCTTTCCATTGTACACATTCAGACTGCTCAGCCACACGGTGTTACAATAAGCCCCCGGTGGCAGTAAAATTAGAAATAAAGAATAGAAATCTTTAGCAATAGCGATGAACTTTGTAGATCACAGGGAACTTCCTAGTGAAAGGTGTAATGTATAATATCAATTAATTCTCATTATAGTATTACATGAGAGAGTAAGATGTGTATTCATGAACATTTCAGTGCAGGTGTAGGTGCTCTGTTTAACTGCTGATCACATGCAGACATTAGTAAAAGTTTCCTCGCCCGACGTTGATTTCCGTTTATGCTAATTGTTATTGTGTTAATTGTGCTTCACACCAGCTCCACCACATTGTGGCCGTGGGAGCTGGTCTTTTCTTTCTGTGTCTTCTTCTTCTGTGTCTGAGGCCTTCAGCATCTGTTTTAAGAAGTTAGCGCCACTCGGCGCTGACACAGCAGTCAAACTCCACTACAATTCGAAGCCTGTCTGCCTCCAGGATTTTCGTAGCCCTGATCTGTTCATGTCCTGTTTTATTTTTCTGTCTCATGTTCTGTCCGGTTTCTCTCGTGTTTGAGGTTTGAAGTCCACCCGTGGTTCAGTATTTGTCAGTTATCACTACACGTTTGGTCTCCGGTATTGTTTCTGAAACCTGAATGTGCCATCGACGGTGGGTTGGTGGTTTGTGCCGACAGCAACGAGGAGTTCAGTGCATCCAGACCGTCGTACATTTACGTATTAAATATGGTCCCATTAAATCTGCTTCTTGCCTGCAGGTATGACAGCTGGACTTCCACAGCACCTGAGGCGGTTGCCATGGAGATCAGCAATTATTTTTTTAGTTTTTTTTTTTTTTTAGTTATGTTAAGTTACATTCAGGAAAGCACAAAGTGACATCAAGCCTGGAATCACAAAGAAGTATTTCAGCTCAGAAAGCAGTTCATGGAGGTGTAAGCGAGTTTGTTTCCGTCCACCCTGAAGCAGCTCGTTTACACCAGGAGAACGCGGTCTGTGGCTTGAAAGTAACGTTGCCATGACGCCATGACGCCATGACGCCATGACGATGAAATATTGTGATGCTTTTCTAGCTCCATTCAATTTCAGGAGGTTTTCTGCATGCGTGAGGCCAAAGTAGCCAGTATTTTCCCTTTCACAGGAGCACGCTGAACTTCTCCTGCTGTGGTGTGAAAAGTGAGTGAGTGAAAACACACCTGAGCGTACAAGTAAATTCAGTACATTTGAAAACAATGATATGAATCTACAATTAATTATACAATATTCCAACAAACCGGAACCCTTCTCACAAACAAGCTGCCAACATGAGTTGCATCTTGTTAGCTGCTCGTCTGAATGTGCAACTTAAATGGCTCATTTGTTATCGGGCAACAACTGAGTCGGTGGGTTTTCAGATGAGATGTGACACTGGTCTGCACTCAGCGTTAGGGATGCCTTATGTTTTATTTCACACATGGTCCCGGTAACAAGGATACTGAGTCGAGTTGACAGGAAATGACATCCAATCAGTCTGATCTGGGACCACGCTGAAGAGAAACGCAATGAGTTCAAATGGGATGGCGAACCTCTGACCAGGCTCCAGTCCTCCACTGTGCAGGACAAGGGACTCGGTTACAAGGCCTCCTGCTCTCCGGCTTCTCTCCGCTGCAGTATTTGCTGTGGATGGAGCGGTTGGTGGAGTCATGGAGGAACTGCACACAGCGAACCGTCCGGATCTGAAAGCCCAGGCTGCCGCACGTTTTGGTACAGTGCTCCCAGTCCTCTGAGATCCATCTGGACACATTCAATGAGAGGAGATTACTGATGGAGGACAACGTGTCCTCTTCAGTGTGGCTGAGAGGGAAAAGGCCCTTCATTAACACATTAACAGTCCACCTCATCATCATCATCACTATTATCCTCATCATCTTCATCTTCATCATCATCATCGTGCCTGTTTTTTGACACAGGAGTAGATTTGAGCAGGTGCTGGTCAGTGTTTAGTTCTCAGGGCAGATTACAAGACTAGACGTAAAACCTATCGATTACATGCATAATATATACATAAAATAAGTATTTAAAAATCAAATAACATATGTAGATCGTTGACGAGATCTTGCCATGTCGTCATAGCTCGAGAGCAGCGGAGCGACTTCCTGTGTGACGTCTTCGGCAGCTTCAGTTGCGTCATCTCTGAGGATGGAAGGCGGCGCGTAGATGCCCTCCAGAGGCTGCTTCATGCACACTTTCATATTTAATTCCAGCGTGCTGTTAAATGTTCCCCTCTCACCCCCGCTCCTCCACGGCCTCCACCACTAACCCGCTTAGACGCAAGGCTTCATGCCATTAGACTCCATCTCCTCAGCCAACTCCCTCCCTGTTTATCACCCTCGGATTTCCCTTTAACCTTCAAACCACCAACTGAGGAGTAATGTTATTTCTTTTCCACCTGAGCGCTCATTCTTCTGAAGCAATTCAGTAAAATTCCATCAGGGCGGCCATGATGGATCGCTCATTACACATCTCATTGATCTTCTCAGGCGACACACTGGAAGGTTTTATTAACAAAACGCAGACCTGTCCAGACACTTGGCACCAGAGACTGGTGGCACCAAGTCATTCCGGGCTACTGATTTATCGACTCTGGCTCACCACGCGTTGAGTTCTCTGGGGAACGAATAACGCACTGAGACAACGACATTTCGTTTGATTCATGAGAAATTGAGAATTGACAAATCAGGATTTGAATGCATGAAAGTAGTTTCAATATAAATATTCCAGATTTCTTGATGAAAAATCTGGTGAGAACTGACGTATGTTGTTCAACAATTTGCCAAAGGAAGAATGGGCTCAAATCCTCCTCTGGTAGTTGAGGTAGTTGAGGTTGTTTGTCTGTCTTAAATCATTATCCACTATAGTAGTTTTCAGTTAGCAAACCAACAAAGCAAATTAGCAAATACTGTCTTTGTTTTTTTGGACACACACCATAAAGTTGATGGCCCATGTCACTGGAAGGATGAGTGTTTTATTTGATTTCATAAGGGGGACTCATGATTTTGATTGAAATATATGCTCCAGTGCTGAAGTGTGTGTGTGGCAAAATTATTACCCCCCCATCCCCCTCCCTTTGTGAAATCAAATTAAATCTAAATTGACTCTTTGGGATTGTTCCTCTGGGATATTAGTCACTTCACTGACAAAACATGTGGGGACACGTGCACTCACTGAGGCTGTGCGCAGTCCTGCAGGTTGCACATTCGGCGGATGGGTTTTGGTTTCTTGCCGATGTCACAGTATCCTCGATGGACCATCTTGGTGTCACCCTTCTTTCGACAGCCATACTTGGTGTACTGAAAACCTGAAGCAACAAACGGAAAATGTTACATACCCTGTGTAACTTTTTTGTTTTAATAGCTTCTCCTCAGTTTCTGTCTTTTGCCTTTTTTGTTTTTCTCTTATATTAGTATTTACATATTCATAAAGTCTCATCATTGTCAGGAGAGGTCTAATCTTCACTGTGTTTCATTGCTCTGTGTAAATGATCTCATTGATTGACTGATCTGTTGTAAATCTAAATGCTCTCACAAACAAAAGGAGTCCATTTTTAAGGAGCAATAACAAAGATGCAGAATATCATCTGAATTAAAACAGCAGCTGCTTCTTTAACCCACCAAGCTGCCGTGACTCTGAGATCTGCAGTTGTATACTAAAAGATGTCAAAAGAACAAGTGGGTAAATTGTTGCCCGTACATTTATTCACTTGATTTTTTTTCCCAAAAAATAAAAAAGAATTTGATGTGAATTTATCCCTTACCTCCGGCACACGGCTTTGAACACGGTGACCAGCTCTTCAGGGCCCATTCATACGTGTCCTCCTGGATGACATTGTTGTTGTTGACAGGAACCGAATCTTCATGGATGATGTACTTGTACATTAAAGTCGACCGGGTTTCATTGTCTCTCGGTATAATCTGCGAGTAAAAGACAGCAGAACCATTATGGAGCCATCTGCCATGCTGTGTATTTACTTCGAAAAAAAATATTCAAGAGGAAAAAGAATTTTACAAGAACATGACTCAAGTTGAGGGGACAAGTTTTTTTATGACCTTAATAAGACACTGTTTCCTTGAGTTTATAGATTCCTCCAATAGAAACATGCTGTTTTTGTGCTCAGCAGATGCTGTTTGTTCTAATTGCAGGAATAAATAAAACGCAGATATAAGACTGTCAGAATTCAAATAAATACATTTACAAGTTTTACATCCTGTGTTTTTAATTACAAAAATGCATAATATTAACGTCCATATCAGCTTGTAAAGAGATGACTGATATTGCGGGATTTTGATGATCTAATAATCATAATGATAATCCCCATATCAACAAAAAATGGGCTTTCAAATGTGACATGAGATGTAATTTTCCATTTGCATGAATTGAAAACAAGCAAAAAAAAAGCATTTGGTGTGAATGTCTCATTAATTCACCCAATTTACTTGTCGCTGTCACAACGTGTCATCAGCTCATCATCAAAGACCCCTCCCATCTCATCGAAGGAAGACGGCAACCGGCCCACATGGACGTGTATGGACCCCTGACCTCCGTACACTCAGTGCCACAATGTCATCGCTTCTGTACGCGCCAGGCTCCGCCAGATACTGACAACCTCATCTGCCTGTGAGCCGCCAACCCCGCCTTTTTTCGTACTGGCTTCCTGTTGCCGACCCTGCTTGTCCCGGACCACCCCGCCCCGTTGTCCTGCCGGTAATCCCTTCAGCCTTCTGTCCCCGACTACCAACTACCTTCTTGGACTCTTGTGCGTGCCGTAGTAAAGGTCATTACCATCCACTCTGTGTTGAGTACTACAATTGGGTCCGACACGTACCTGTTACAGTAGCCACTTTGACAACATTCTGTGCATGCTTATGATAAAACTGTGAAACAGCTTGTTTGTTTTCAGCAAGTTAGTACGTCTGCTTGTGTAATTAGAATATGACAAGGGAACAATTAGAGATGTGACATATTTCAGCTCACGTATAATACTGATGTGAAGTGAAATTTGAGCTGAGGAAAAAAAAAGAATGGTAATATTTGTGTGCGTGTGTGTTATTGATGATATGTTTATCATATTAATATGTTTATCTATTCTCTTCTATAAATAAGTAAAACAATCTTCCTGATCTTCTTCTTTTTAAGATACATTTTTTAACAACATCAATGATAAAAATAAAATAAAATAAAAAAACTAGGACTTGTCAGTTCAACATGATTAATTTATAGTTTCCGACCAGATTCTTACTAATTCCACATCAGTTTGGCAGATGATTATAGGAATCAGTAGATGATTCTGCTATTTAATTGATAGAAGGTTCTTCTGTTTTTAGTCCAGCTGGACGTCATGGAGGATGTCATGTGAGTCCATCAGAATGTAAGTTACAGATCAGTTTATTGCAGCAACAGCAAATTCATCCAACATACAAAGAAACATTGACATTAGCACTGTTTGAGCTCACTGCCTCTCTGTCAAGTAGCCGTATCCCACTCCAAAGGATCTACCTAGTATGGAGGTTTTAAAATCACAACAAATAGAGAATATTTTTTACTCCTATTATAACATGAAAGAATAATTACAAATAATCATTTTAATCATTTCATATGTCTCATTTTTAAATCATTTCTAATCATATATTATGACAAATTTAAGAGATTCCAAGGTATAATAAAAAGCATGAAAAGTAACTGAATAGATTTTCTGAAAATTCCGGCATGAAATGGCATGAAAAAGCACAAACTCTCATGTTTAGAGGCCTGAAAGATTACGTACACTTGTTGGAACGAAAATATTTTTTTCATTGTTTATTTTGACTATATTAACATCTATATCAAATTTTGATCGGAAGTATAGTGTAATGGTTGACAGGCGGAACCTTTTAATTGGCTGGTTTTTAATGTGCTGTGAGTGATTGTGAGTGTATGCTGGCGAAAGAGCAGAAGAAATAGCAAATGACGTAAAAATGGGAAAATGTTTCAGAAGAAGTGGTTGGAAGATGAACTATTCAGAACCTGGTTAAAGCCCGTCGAAGGTAAACCCGGAGAGAAACCTGGAGTCACGTGTCCGCAATTAAAGGCAGGCAGCAGTTAACTGTTTCAAAGTTTTTTGTGTCACCACCTCACCTGTAGCTGCTGCTGGTACCACCGCTCCTGCTGACTTAGACAGGTGTGTGTGTGTTAAATATTTGTATTTCTGCTGTGTTCCTACCTTGTGAAGCACTTTGTGTCGCGTTTAATGACTGTAAACCGTGAGCCATCTTGACAGTTAAATTTAGATTTTCAAATATGAAAGATCGGCATTGTCGAATGCTTACAATTTGTCACTCTGAAAGTATCTGTAGTTGGACATGGGCAGGAAATTAGTTTAAAGTGGCTTGAAAAAGCATGAAATGAGATTTGCTGATACCTGCAGAAACGATCAGTTACAGGTGTAACTAGGCTTCTATGAGTCCCGGATGACCGCCACAGGCGGAGCATCAGCACTGGGTCAGCGCAAGCGCATGTCGAGTATGAATATCAACATCCTCACCCGTGACCCCTGCTTGAGGGGTGAGCCCGAGACAGCGGGGCTCCTCAACATGCCAGCGGTCAAACCCCCTATTGCGGCCTTGCTCATGGCTCCGGACGAGGCAATGAAACCCGACCCTAAGTGCCCTTCCACTCAATGCAACGTCACGGACGAATACATCGGTAAGGCCTACAGCACGGCAGCACGTATCGGCCACTTGGGAAACGCCCTTTCCCACCTGCTCCTCGTGTTCTCTGCCTTGCTGCAGAATGGGTGAGTGGACGACCTCTGTGACGTCTGCGACGCATCGCTGGAAAACCTCCACGAGAGGGAAACTGCGCCCGGGAGCAACACAAGGTCGTTTCCAGCCGCTCCCCGGCGTCCTCCGGCTTCATTCCCCAAGGGGGGGGGGGGCAACGCCAAATGAGATACACAAAGAGGCGGATGGGTGACTTTCGCCCAACCCCACGCCACCCACCTCAGAAGCCTCACGAAATGAGATTTGCTGATACCTGCAGAAACTAGTAGTACTTGATTTGAATAATTACCATGAATATCTTTGATGGAGCATTTTGCAAAGATTTAAAGTTGAAATGTGATTCAGTCAGCTGAACTATTTCTTGAATACAGAATTTAAACAATACGCATTGATGGAGAAAGACATGGGATTACCAAAACAACCACAGGGTCATGCAGAGGTCCATCCGTGTGCAGAGTCTCCACATCGTCCTCCATAATGTAGTGCCACTCGACCCCCAAGTCAATGAAGCTTCTGGACTTAAGTTCTTCGCCTTTTCCGTTGAGAATGTAATGTCCTGTTGCCTGGTTCTTGATGGCTGTAATCAGTCAAGAGTTTCCAGTCACAAGACAGATGTGATTTATGAATCATTGGTGGAAGTGGGGGGGGAACTCTTTAAAGAGTCACTGATTACACCCTGTACCAGCTCTGTTGAAGGACCACGTCAAGGACCACTACGGTGTAGAATCTACCCACTCCTTAGTCAAGCTGCCAAAATTTAAGAGTCGATACATCTCACACGACTACCTTTTAGTTTAATTGAGACACGCTCTGAATACAAAGTGCCCTCAGATAACTTTTTTCACCACAAGCCCAAAAAAATCAAATTCAAATATGAACACATTTACAGTTATATTTTTAGTAGGCTGAAAAAACAAAGTCTCACAGAAAGAGGTTCTTGTTGGTGAAAGATGAAGCTCTAAAGTTATATACACACTCTTATCAGCCGCTGTGCACACTGGAGTTACTCTGAGCATCTCGTATAATGAGAGTAGATTTATTTTTAAGATAATGGACAACCCGCTGTATCTCATTCTCGTGTGAATGTTCGCCCGTATCAGAGAGCGAGGGTACTGACATCCCAGCTCAACAAATAATGATGAGGCTTTGGGCTCCAACAGTTAATAAGAAAAAATTTAAATGAATGCTGACTTAAATATATGACCTGAGTAACTGAGCTGAAGGAACTGGACCGCTTGAAGCCAAAGTGAATATAGAAATTGACAATTTGGAGGGTTAGGTCAATAAAAGTAGATGACCATTAGTTCTGGCATTGAAATATTCTCTCCTGAAGCATAAAGCCAGTCTACCATGATTGTGACCTGTATGAATGTGAAGGAATGCTTGGTGGTGGTTGGAGAGACCACTGGCGAACTGGCAGCCACTTTTCTGTCACTCTCCCCTAGGGCAGCTGTGGCTACAGTTGTAGCTTAGCACCATCAGTATGTGACTGTGGAATAAATGTGAATACATGTCTTTGAGTGTCTTCAGTGTACAGAAAAGGATTCATTGTTATGACTATTATTATTATTATTATTATTATTATTGGGAACTGTTATAGTTATTCTTCAGGAATGCTAGATAATCACTTCGAGGAACTTGTTGGTCCTGCATCTCTTTCATAACCATTTTGTGCTTTGTACGTGGTATTACACAACATGAACAGAGAGCGAACCTGAATGACCAGACACATGCTTAGAATGTTGAATGTGGATGTGCAGTTGCCGTGAAGCCAGCAAGTCAGAGAAAGAGTTGAGGAATCAGTCAGTGTCATGCTATGCATTAGGATTTTAACACGACTGCTGTGATTTCAGATCAAATGTTGAATAAGCAGGTAGTGTGTTACTGTCCCTGCTGTTATAGTGATGCCTCAGTGTCAAATCATATTCTTATGTCAGGAGAGGTTACTATTCATTCATCCCCAGCTCCTCAGGGTCACATGGAAGACAGACAACCATTCACACACACATTCACACCTACGGACAATTTAGAGTGACCAATTGACCTCAGCATGCTTTGGGAGGTGGGAGGAAGCCGGAGTACCTGGAGAGAACCCACACACACATGAGGAGAGTATGGAAACTGCACATAGAGAGCAAACCTGGGACCTGGAACTATCGCACCACAGTGTCGCTTGGAGAGGTTACTAACTACTAGCTAATTACTGTTGCTAACTATGTATTGCTGAAATACTTAGTCATGTTGAAAAGTACAAATGACACTTGAGGTTCAGCAGCATAACATTATGTTGCATAGTGTAGTGTAATGGTGTGTAGCCTAGTAACAGAGTGTAGCATAAGGTAACAGTGTAACAGAGTGTAGCATAAAGTAACTTAAATTAATGTAACTGAGTGTAGAGCAGAGTAACAGTTACCTCATGTAACTTACCTCAACAAAACCTGACCCAAGAGTGGGAGCCAGCAGCATGTTTGCAATCATATCTTGTTGCACTTATTACTCACAATTATCTTTCTTTGAATAACAAAAATCTTTTGTTGACGTTCTCCAATCACTTGCTTGTCTTACATTTACAAAAAAGTGAGACTCATTATGCTAAGAAGCACACAATATTCCTGTCAACAGACTTCCAATTCTGTACCTACATCTGATGAGCCCGTGGTTCATTTTATAGACAACAACCGAGAACCACTGAAGCCAAACACACTTTCGTTTTCATGAGATACACATCATCAAATAAACTCTTATCGCCCACAGCCATGATGTAAATACATGGCCATGGATTATTAAACTGACTCTGTAAGATGAAGTTCGCTCTGAACACAGTCAAAGAATGTTTATTTCGAACAAGTCAGAACTGTGACTGCTAAAGCTGGTGAAATTCTATTTGTTTATTTTGTAAAACTACTCAACTTGCCTGATTTTGAAAGTCTAAAAACAAAATAAAAGAGATCTACAAACCTTTTGTGAGTACAAAACAGTCCCTCCCTCCCGAGAGAGAGAGAGAGAGAGAGAGAATAGCAGTATCATATTAGCAGTTTTATCCTTATCAAGCAGTAAATGAAAGTGTAATTCCAGAACACACATTTTAATCGGACATTAAAATCTGCATAGCTGTCACTGGCTTTCGTACAGCCGTCAGCAGGAGATGCCGACTTTTGTTAAATCTCAACAAGAAAAGTCCTGAATATGTTTCAATCAAGTGACAAAGTACGGTTCGACTGCTTGAAAGATTTGAAAAGTTCTTAATGATAGAAGGAACTTGAATATTCAATGTTTTCATGCCCCCTGCAGGCCAAATGCTGTTGAAACCCAACAGAACCCACAGAAACATCAAATACAATTGCTTTGGTTTTAGTGACATGATTTGTTATAATTTCCAAAAACTGTGTGAGCTATAGCTTACATTTGGCATCCAAAGAAATATACAAAAAGCACAGCGCAGGTAGGGGGCGTGGCCTCAGTACACCTGCAGTCATCAGTGTGCTGTATATGGTTAAGGAATAGGGCCAACCATTCCATCCATCCATCCATCATCTTCCGCTTATCCGGGGCCGGGTCGCGGGGGCAGCAGCCCAAGCAGGGACACCCAGACTTCCCTCTCCCCAGCCACCTCCTCTAGCTCTTCCGGGGGGACCCCAAAGCGTTCCCAAGCCAGCCGAGCGACATAGTCGCTCCAGCGTGTCCTGGGTCTTCCCCGGGGTCTCCTCCCGGTGGGGCATGCCTGGAACACCTCCCTCGGAAGGCGTCCAGGGGGCATCCGATACAGATGCCCGAGCCACCTCAGCTGGCTCCTCTCGATGTGGAGGAGCAGCGGCTCTACTCCGAGCTCCTCCAGAGCTCCTCACCCTATCTCTAAGGGAGCGCCCCGCCACCCTGCGGAGGAAACTCATTTCAGCCGCTTGTATCTGAGATCTTATTCTTTCGGTCATGATCCAAAGCTCATGACCATAGATGAGGGTAGGAACGTAGATTGACCAGCTCATGTTTCGGCTCAGCTCCTTCTTCACCACGACGGACCGGTACAGAGACCGCATTACTGCGGCCGCTGCACCGATCCGCCTGTCAATCTCACGTTCCCTTCTTCCCTCACTCGTGAACAAGACCCCAAGATACTTAAACTCCTCCACTTGAGGCAAGGACTCTCCTCCAACC
>CAAKHB010002220.1:0-13419 GCA_901007665.1 Aeoliscus strigatus
TTCCCTTCAAATACCCCCCCCCCCCCCCCCCCCCCCCCCAAACCCCCCCCCCCCCCCCCCCCCCACCCCCCCCCCCACACACACACACACACACACATTGCTGAGGATTATTTCTATTTGTCTTTTATGTTTTTGACTGCTGCACTTTGTGTTGATATGACCCTAATTATTTCTTTAGGATTTAGTAGTAGTGGACCTTCCAGCTCCATCTTCTATCTTCTATTGGCTATAATTCCTGCCTTTGAGTTGTTTATGATGGTTGAACACACTGGGGTGTCTTAGCAGTGTATTAAAGTGCTTTGATGAATAATTGCAGGTATTGAACGCGCAAGTGCATTTTTTCATTACACATGATATCACTGGAGCATGGTTGCATACCCACATCAATTAAGTCAAATAAAAGGCTTGTTTGTGTCTACGTCTGTTATAGTCAGTGAACATTCTGATTATGTTCTGCATCTGTTATTCAGGTTGTTTCAGCTAAAATAGGATTTTGCAGTGGGGAATAGTGTTCACTGCTGGAGGGAGAGAGAATGAGAGAGAGAGAGAAATTTGGAGGAACAAGATTGGAGGAATAGAATCAGGGATGGTGTGTTGAAATAGGTTGTGCTGGAGGTGATCCCAGCTGCCAACGGATGAACATCAGGGTACGCACTGGATGTGACACCACGCCCATTGCAGGGCCACATGAAGGATAGACAATCATTCACACTCACATCCATATATATATATATATATATATATATATATATATACATCGTATATATATATATGTGTGTGTGTGTGTGTGTGATACCAATATATATATGATACCAGTATTCATGTTTTGAAATACTGCGCCTCTTGCTCTACATCATTTTTTGTTTCTGTGACCATGTCAACAGAATAAAATGCAGCAGTAAATACTTCTCTTGCCAGTAGGGGCTGTTGTTTCACAGAAACAGCTAATTTTTTAATAATTTCAGCTTGATGGTGAAAATGTATTGCCACAGCAACAATCCGTCTTGAAACCCGTCTTTGAAAAAAGTGACTGTAATTATACTCTCTGATACAACTACCATATGCATCCTCCAGCTGAAAAATACCGGTATCATGTGGTTTCCATCATATTCCAGAAAATGCAACTTAGCCGTCTGTAAACAGTTTGCAAAAGACTGCCCCTCAGGGATGGAAAACACTTATCCCACCTACTATAAACAATTTGTGGCTGCATCCACAATGTTTAATTTGGTCATAGGACATCACTTTCATGAACTGCACTATTGCATATTTGTCAGGCTTTTTTTGAGAGGGATTCAATCTAAATTAGAGCAAGGTCTTGACAAATCCCTCTTGAGTCCGTACGGTCGTTTCTGCCACTTCTGTGAAAGCTCATCTAAGTCAGGGACAAAAACTACCAAGCAGAGTGAGCAGGGGAAGTTTGATGAAACTGGAAGAATAAAAGGAAAAAGAAGACCTCGCAGCTTGCGAGCAAAGACAAACTCATGTTGTCAGATGTTTTGGTCAAAATATTAGGACCAATGGCACCAAGTTACGTGACAGCTGGCCTTGACACTGAACACGCAAGACTTTGCCCAAATCAATACAATCTTGCTTCATGAAGTCTGAATACTGGGCATTTGGACTGATTAACGCACTATTAATTGACATTCAAGAACATTGGAACACAAAAATGCATCTGTATGTAAGAAAATACATAGAAATAAGTTCATTTCTATAACCTGCACAATTCTGAGTTATGGCATGACAACATGAAAGTCAAAAGGTCACATGAGTAGCAGAAAATGCAAGTGTGTTGTTGCTAGCTAAATGAAATGGAAACATAAATAAATTTAAAACACGTGACTCTCCACATTTCTCAAGTGTTGACATGGCAAGACCTCAACGGCTGTCAAAGTTGCACAACTGCCTACAAATCTGCGCCATCTTTCTCTGACGCACTAGATGCTTCCGGGACTGTCATCTTAAAGGCACCGCAGCCCCGGTCGACTCGGCCCTGCTCGGCTCTCTTGTCAATGATCCACCAGATACGGACGATTTGATGGGACGGGCTGGACAGACAGTGGCCTGATTTGCCGTTTTAAAAGCGGTTACACGATGAAAGTCTGCCCCCAGTTTACCAGAGTACGAGACGGGAGCAGTCGATGCTCTATTAGTCGGGTCTGGAGCAGTCATGGCAGACCGAGTGGATAATATTACAATTCCTGAATTCAGCAGCCTTCTCCAAATGGACCCCTACCTTAAAGTCTACGAGAAGGACTTCAGGAGGAGGTAAAACGTCTCAAAACGGCGGTTTTTGTGACAACTTTTGGGCAAAAATCTGCCCGGATTGTGAGTGAAAGCCCAGTTCTACGGTGGCGTGTCTGTGTGTGTGTGTGCCAATCAAACCCAAATGTATTTGACATAATATTTGACAGCCGACGTTTGCACCTCTCCCACTCTCTCTCTCTCTCTCTCACTCTCTCTCTCTCTCACACACACACACACACACACACACACACACACACACACACACACACATACATATATAGCATCTCTCTCACTCTCTCTCTGTCTGGCAGCAGCAGGTTTCTTCTCCTCAAACATTCTTTCTCCTCTCACAAATGTTTATCAATTAAAAAAACTCCTAAAGTTTTTTTTTTAGTGGGATTTAAGTCCAATTTCACCTTCCGCCTCTCCTCCTCTGGTCCTCCTCCTCGGTTTCTGCTCCGGTTCTTCTCCAGTGGTCCTCCTCCTCCTCCTCTTCCTCCGCTTCTCCTCGCCACACCGACTCCCGCGGCAGCCTGTGCCCGGCCTCCGGCTGCCCCCGAGCGGCCATGGGTTCCGTCCTGCCCGGCTCGTCGCTGGGCGGGAAGCCGGGCTTCCGGCCGCAGCAGCCGCTGTCCCTGGCGGACGTCATCACGTCGGACGTCCTGCACAGCTTCCTGTACGGCCGCTGGAGGCACGTGCTCGGAGAGCATCCGCACCACCTGCAGCACGAGGAGCGCACCGGGCCGAGCGCGAGCCCCAAGACCGCGTTCACCGCCGAGGTGCTCGCGCAGTCCTTCTCCGGAGGTCAGTGACGCGACGACGCTCCGCTCGATCTGTAGTCGACCAATGGAACAAAAAACAGATGTCCAGTTTTCAGTCATTCGTTCATTCACCATCTCAATTTTATTCAATGTCTTCACTTGTCTTCATAACAATCAGAATTGGATATTTACTGAGTTAGTTTTCTATGTGTTACGCAGATCAACCAGAAATTCCGTGAAATCGATTATCAGCATTAATTATCGAGGCCGCGGCTGATCGATCACATTTAAATACACGGAACGGCTTCAAATCATAAATCAGTATAATGGGATGTGATCGATAACCGTCTGGGAGTCGATTCTTGTTTTTTCCTATTTGTTTTAATCTCTACTAAGAGCGGGAGTTAAAATAAAATCTCGCGGCCTGTTTTTCCCCCTCCTGTCAAATCGATGTTTTATTTTATTTTTTTAATGGTCTAAATTGTAAAATTCGTTGCCGATTTCGATTAAATTCGTTGGAGACATTTTATCTCGAGCCGCTGAGCCCGAGCTCGACCTCGTTCCGGTTCGGCTGGAGCCGTTGAAATCCCGTTTCTTCGGATCAACTCGTTAAAAGTCGTTTCTGTCTCAACTCGTTTCACGGTTCCGTTTCTCGATGCGCGAAACCAGCTGAGACACGACACGAGTTCTCTCACTTTTCACTATTCATTACTCCCTCTCTCTCCTCTCCTTTTTCTTTTCCATTGCACACGTTCTTCTGTCTTGTCTGTCATGAAACTCATGCAAAAAGTCAAAATCACACCAAGAATATTTGTCTTATTTTTAACAAAAGTCTCATTTTTTGTCTTAAAATATCTTTACATTTAAAATAACACACATCATCGGAAGTAACTTGACATTTTTCCACTTGTTTCAAGCACATTTTCTCTCTTTTTTTGACTTATTACAACAAAAAAAAGCTTGTTCCACTGTCAGATTTTTCTCTTTATCACATGTGGACATTTGCTTGAAATAAGTGTAAAAGTGTAAAACACAACTTACTTTTTCCATCTGATTTGTCTTATACTTAATCTGAAGAGGTTTTATGCCCAGAAATAACAAATTTTTTATCAGAGAAATATGAGCAATATTGTTATTTCTGTTTGTGAATACACTCCAACATTGGTGTTGTCATGGTGTAAAATAAATAATAATGATGCTAAGTGTTTCTCTGTGGCGTTCAGAGGTCCAGAAGTTGTCCAGTCTGGTTTTACCCAGTGAGGTGATCATCGCTCAGAGTTCAGTCCCAGGTAACGTTTCTTCATCACACCATCATCCACGGAACACATTTCAGCCACACTTATCACAACAAACATAAAAGAAATATTGATCAGCTGGTGCAAACAGCAGAAAATGTATTGATCAGAAGTGTCAATACTTTTTTTTATTCCAGTCAAACCACCTGCACCATTCTTTAATGAAATTGAGAGAAAATCTTTATTAATTTTCAACCTGCAGCTTTTGGAAATGTGTTTTATCGATCAGCAGAGGTTCAACCTTCAGGGCTCCGGTTCTCATTTCATCTTTGTGTCCTCTTCTTCTTCGGTTAAATATTAGCAGTGGCCTGAAACTGTACAGAAAAGATTCGCTCATTTCACAGTTGAGCTGAGTGAAGCAGTGAACCACTGCGGGTGAATATGATTTGTCCGCTCCCTGTGAGTCGACTGACACGAATCACTCACTGAAAATGAAACTTAGGGTACGCCGTAGGTTGGCGTCACCTCTCCAGAAATGTCATACGTGTTGCGACAATGTGGATCCGCAGACAGCAACAACAGATTGGACTGTTAACATCACATTACTTACATTACATTACATCTTGGACTTCTGTGTTTGCCAAGGAAGTAGAACCGACCAAATTGATTGACCTGAATGATTCAGTGAATGAATCCTGTGAACAAATCTTCATACGGGATTCTAATGATTCAGTACATCTAAAAGAACTGCTTTGCCCATCACTGAAATATATGTTTCTGATCCGTGTCGTCTGGCAGGTGAAGGTTTAGGGATTTTCTCTAAAACCTGGATCAAAGCAGGAACGGAGATGGGTCCATTCACCGGACGCCTCATCTCCCCTGAACACATCGACCTGTACAAGAACAACAACCTGATGTGGGAGGTAAACAGAGTTCATGTACGCGCTCAACTTCCTGTCTGCAAACTACACACGCAATCAAAACTCCCATTATTCGTACAATATGTGTTGCCTTCTTCCATCATGTAACTACCGGAACACAAAGCAAAGAGGGTTTAACCCTTTAACACCAATGAGTTCGCTGCCGATACATTCATGCCAGCATACGTTGGAGTACTGCAACTATTTGCGCTATCACAAAACATCGAACGGTTCCTGAAAGCTGAAAAGTGTCCCTCAGTTTGTCTACTCGGTGTAAAGAAGAAGCTAGAGGAAGGAGAAAACAGCAATCAGTTCCTGAAAGTTGAGAACAGCCATGTTGCTGTCATTACGGTAATCCAATTTGCTGTTGCTGGAAACTGGCAAGTCAGTATCGTAATGACAGAAACCTGGCTGTGAAGTGCAACTTCTCAACTTTCTGGAAGGGTTGGCAGCACGAGATGCGACTGCTGGAGGAACCAGGATGTGATCTGGGGTTTTGTCCTAGGTGTTTAACGAGGACGGAACCGTGCGATACTTCATCGATGCCAGTCAGGAGGACCAGAGGAGCTGGATGACCTACATCAAATGTGCGAGGAATGAGCAGGAGCAGAACTTGGAGGTGGTTCAGATCGGCAGCAGCATCTTCTACAAGGCTGTGGAGGTCAGAAGCAGGCCGAAATCGTTCTCCACTCACTCTCTAGTGGATACACCATTTTGTATTGGTGTCTGAATCCTTAGTGAGCGTCCATATACCCGATGTATTGCACTCAAAGTATCCCAAAATGCAGCACGAAAAGTAGTGTACAGCCGATGGTCACTAACCAAGCCGATTCGACCACAATGCATTGCGGTCGCGTCGACAAGAGACAGCAGACTAAAAGTCCAGTCAAGTAACGTTACAGGATCGACCACAAAGCCTCAAATTTGATTTAATATTTGGCAACAGCAAACGTAACTTCTTTGTCATTTTGCATGGGACTACACGCTCCATATAATATCATGTACTTATCACAAAAATGCATGTAAATGTGTATATATACATATATATATATGTATTGTTACATCTTTTTATCTATTATCCTGGGACATCCAGCCAAATGATGTGACTTTGTGACAGCAAACGTAAATAAACTGCGCCGACACTAGTGTCCGAAATCACTCACTACACCCTATCTCACAAGTGAGGTCACTGTATACTGAGTAGTAGGGGATAGGATGTAAGGAGTCGGACACAGCCCTAGATATCAAACTGAATCTTTGGCGTCCTCTGCTGGCTGAAGGCGGAACTGCTGAACTACAGGGTGTTTTCAGAGCCCATATTTAATCAGTCACCTGTCATCACTGACATTAAACCAAATCAGCCTTCAGGCCTTGAGCTGATATTTAATTTTTTGTTTTGTGTGATCAAATTTTTGAAATTTTTTAACGTACAGAAGAAAATAATGACAGAAACTAAAATGTATATATGGAACAGTGTAAATAGGCAGATGGAAATTATTATTATCAATATTATTATTAATGCAGCACGTTTTGGCTTGAACCTTGAGATGATGACCCTTCATGTTCTTCCTCAGACAATTCCTCCGGACCAGGAGCTGCTGGTCTGGTACGGAAACTCCCACAACACCTTCCTGGGAATCCCTGGAATCCCCGGAGGAGACGAGGAACAGAGCAAGAAGAGTAAGAGCGGTAAAGATGATAAATGATGATGACTCATTGTTCAAAATTAGCGCAACACACCTACATGACGTCCAGAGGCTGTGTTCCAGTTGCAGCGGATGTACGAGTTGGTAACTCACTGTGAGTTTTTGTGTTCGCTTCAGAAAAGGTCAGAAAAATACACATTCTGTTGTATTCCACGTGCAACTACAGCGTAACAACATTCCCACTGATGACAAATCAAACAGTTTGAACATAAGTTTATATATGCGTTGCAATGTGCACAATCTTGTTATCTGCAAATTTCCACACACTCTGGTGTTGCTCTTTGTGGTTTGTTAGCATAGCACTCTATGCTAACGCTATGAAGACGCAGTTGCGCTTCAAAAGGATTTATCAGCTCGTCGTTCTTGGCATTCAAAAGTAAGAATGTTTGTTAGCATGTTTGCAGCTGGATACGCTACACAGCTACAGACACACCCCATGTGCATACCCATCACCAGCTTGCAGCTGATTGGTCAGAACATGAGCGACAGTCTGAGTCGTTATGAGTGATTGAAAATGTAGAATCTTCTGGAATTTCTAATTCCTTCCAGCAACGAGGAGAAACAGGACCGTTAAGACCTCTGACACTGTTGCTGCAACCGTTCTGTTGCAACTTGAATCTTTGGACTGGACTTAATATATTGTGAGAGAGTTCAACTTAGCTTAACTTCCTGTCAGAGGCTCAGAAACTGTGAGTGAAGTGAAGTGAAGTGCAACTCTCAGAAGTGTCAGTCGAGCTGAATTGTGGCTGAAGTCAGCTCATGTTTCTGTGAGGAGGAGGGACAATCTCCTCTTTACACAAATGGTGACCTCCTCCTCCTCTCTTCTTGTCTCCTTCCAGATGAGTTTCACACCTGTGAAGGCTCCTCCTCATCCTCCTCCTCTTCCTCCTCCAGTCTCGGTCGCATGCGCTGTGTCATCTGCCACCGCGGCTTCAACTCACGCAGCAACCTGCGCTCGCACATGCGCATCCACACGCTGGACAAGCCGTTCGTCTGTCGCTTCTGCAACCGCCGCTTCAGCCAGTCCTCCACACTGCGGAACCACGTGCGGCTGCACACCGGCGAGAGACCCTACAAGTGCCATGTGTGCCAGTCGGCCTACTCGCAGCTGGCTGGCCTGCGGGCGCACCAGAAGAGTGCCAGGCACCGGCCCAGTGGTGGTGCTGCCGCCCCAGGGAGAGGGTTGGTTGTGGTGGGAGGTGCGGGTGGTGGCGGCAGTGGAGGAGGAGGAAGCGTACATGCTGATCACTCACCTCCGCCTTCTCACCCGCCACAGCTAACCGGTGTTCCTCACCCTGCCTCACTGGTCCATCACATACCCACCATGGTGCTGTGAATGGTTCTACGGAAGTCAGTGAGTCAGTCGTCATTGTCGTTGTTGTGTAGAGACCAAAGTCTGCAGCAGCTGGATCAGATAGTGATGCTAAACCTGAAACTCAGCATTTCATAATGGCACTTTCACCCACCAGCTGGAGCCGGGCCAGCGGCCAATAATTAGCCAACTGTCATCCAGTGCCAGATAAAATAAAAAAAATCATTCTCCATTTTTGAGGTTTAAATTCCAGAAACACACACACACAGGTCAAAGTTTGCAATTTATTAAAATATTTCAGTGTCCCTTCATTCAAGTCACACTGCTGATTTATAGTTGAAGCATGAGGAGACGCTGGTTGTTCATGTGGGGGTTCATCTGGGGTCGAAAAACGATATCGTACTTTTGTTTGCATGTGAATGTTAAAGGTTGTGATGTTGAAACGAGTCAGTCACTGGGTTTCTGGTAGATTTGCTAACATGCTAGCCGTGGTAGCGGCGCCTACGATGCCCTCTGTTCCTGTGTGAACGCGTTCACATAGACATACATGTTCATTTTTGGCTGAATTGTCTGATTGTAGATGCAGCTAGCACAGCAAATTAGCCGCATGCTATCTATACAACGTTTCTGTGTAAGTAAGTTGAGAGGGTGCTGCTCAAATCGCGCTTGAAATAAACTTTTAGCAAACTAGTCATTTGAAGTGCTACTATGAGTAAATATCATGGAGCATTCAGCTTTCTCTCCGAAGCTGACACGACCTCTTCGACTCTCGGTTAATGAATGAGTTCACAATATCAGAAACAGCAATGTCCGTACTAGTTTTAAGGAACCATGCTAACACATGCAATCTGTGTTATCCTTACTAGCAAAGATTAGGCTAGCACAGACTGGGCTAGCCATGGATGCTATAATCATCTTTATGTGATTTTCTCCTGTATGCAAAAGATAAAAAAAAAAAAAAAGCGTTAGCAAAGAATGTTTTTTTCATGAATCCTGTTTTACTGGTAGTTAAGGTACCAGAAATCACACATCTTTATCACTTCTTAAAACAGCTGAAAATCCTGATTATTGATATCTGACATGAGCCACGTCCCAGTTTTCTTTTGCACTGGGCTGAAGTCAAACTATATTTGAAAGAAACATTCTCATCCTCTAAATGCTTGACGTGGATGTTTCACCCCAAAAGCCTGAGATCTGCAGAAAGTAATGGATATTCAGTTTGAGTGTTTTTTTTCCCTTTAGCTTGCAGCTATTTCTTTGTGTGCTGTAAATATTCAAAGATAATTCAACCGTCACTTTATCTCATATATGTATATGTACGGGGTCAGTATATGAAGTATGCTATGAAAGACTTTGAGTCTATATACTCTGAATAAAGTATTATGTGACCTTTGCCCTCAGCTGGAGTGTTTGTCTTGACTTGTTTGTTTAGTTAGAAATGTGAAAGATATTAATCACTTCTGATCTGTCCTCAGTCAATGACACTTGACCAGAAGGTCCAGATGTGGAATTTGTTTTACAGCCCTGAGGCACTTTATGTAAATGTAATGTCTCTAAGGATGAACCTTTGTTACCTCCGCCAAGGAGGTTATGTTTTTGCCGTTGTTTTTTTCTGTGTAATAACTCAAAAATATGAGTGTATTTTAATGATATTTTTAGGAAAGTATTCTTTGTAATTGTGAGATACGTCTGTTATGCATGTGTGTGTGTGTGTGTGTGTGTGTGTGTGACGACACAATAAATGGTCATATTTCTTGGCAAACTCAAGCAGACAAAAAATACCCACGTTTAATTAAATAAATGTTATTTTGGTCTTTGCTTATGAATAAGTCTATGCGGCACTCCTTCTCAACAAACGTTTCAGAGCTTGTTTGTAGAAATTCCTATTCCTTTTCCTTTCCTGTCATCCCTCAGTTTTAAAAGTCTCTGTCTCCATGGAGATTGTTGGTCTTCCTTTAATTATTACCTCCTTCTTCCGTTGGAAGTCCAGTTCAGAAAATAGTTTGGACTCACTCGTTCTCCCTAGCATGAGGCACCGGTACTGTGTCTACTGCCACCCAGTGTCTCTTCACAGCCATTTTACAATCGCTCAACACACTAATAGGGATACACACACACACACACACAGCTGTGGGCAAAAAAACCCTGTACATTGTGTACATCAGCTAAACTATAGAAGATTAGTTCATATACCAAGTGTTTCACCATTTTAATAGTGACATACAGAGAGCAGTCAATATGGTCACAGTGCTAGCAGCCAGAGTAGTGATTGTCATTCCCCGGTGAGACACAGGCAGCTGGTACCTATAAACACGTGTGACTCATTGGTGTTTCAACGGATCAGATGGCACAATGTCCAAAGTGGTTGGATTTAGCCTCCAAATTAGTCTTAAAGTAACAGTGACATGGTCATGATGCACCACTGACTTTCGAGTTTTTTTTCCAGTCACAAAATGCTAAGTCTGGAGTGCAAAGTCTGTGAAACCAAAATAGCAATGTGCTCCTTCTTTGTAGACACAAAGACACCCTGACCAGCGCAAATGCAGTTGTTAGTTAGATCATCTAAGCACAGTCTTAAGATGACATCTGCGCCGCCATGTAACTAGGAAAGACACTTGTGTTCCCCGTTTGGCCCTGTGCGTCATTGATCTAAATAGAGGGAATGGACTGACACCAGAAACGGAGTTTGTTCTGAAATGAACTGAACATACACAGTATGTGTGTGAGTGTGTGTGTGTGTGTGTGTGTGTAAGTTAGCTAAACTGAAATACGTCCACACACTTGTGTTAGTTACATATCGTAACTCCAAGTTTCCGAAGTACTGCGCTTCTTTACGTAAGAGATTACACAGACAAATGTTCCTCTAGCGCCACCCTCAGGACCACATTTACTCCACTGGGTTTCGTTGTGAGGACCATCAAGTGAGATGATCATGTAACAGAACATCTGAAACCCTTTTTTCCCCATTTGATGATACTGAAGTCAAAAGAACATTGATTCCAAACCTGACTAATGCCATCGATCGCAGAGTCAACATGTTGGGTAAGACCAGAAAACACAAGCTGAGTAAACTCACCTTTGGGATGAACACACAAACTTTTGGATGAGCACAGTTGATTCCCGTCAGTGTTTGGTCAGTCGGTGGAGCCCTCAAGAGCTCTGCGAGTGTCTCTGGACTCTCAGGTCTTGTCGAGTCGTTGTGTGTTTGTGGTCCATCCACCTTCAGGATGAAGGTGTGTGTTGTCCTCTTGACTGTGTGTTGTCTCTGCTGGAGGACGAGTGCACAGGCCGTATCGTGAGTTGACATTTACTTTTTCATTTGCAGCCTGTTCATCAAAGCTAAATAAGTCATCGCGCCTGAATGGCTTGTTGTTGTTGTTCTTTCAATTGTGATTCTGTTTTTTGGTTGCTGCTTTCATTTTTAAATGAAAGATCGACATTGACATCTGATCACCTTATTAACATTCAAACCTGGCACTCCCAGAGGTCTGAAAATGAAAATGAAAGAACGTTTTAGGGGGGTCTTCCTTATTTTAAATGAAGGAAATGACAGCAGGAGGCGACTCCAGCGGTTACATCAACATGTGACAACATTATTACCATTACAACTCTGAACTCCCCTTGTAAATGTAAATAACTTTTAGTAAAATTGTGTTTTTGTTTTGTTTTTGTTTTTTGGTAGACTTGCTAACATGCTAACACGCTACTCTGTACTCCCAGAGTTTTGACCTCCTTGTGGTAACAAAGGGTAGTTTGGGGGGTTGGGTAGGGGATGGAGGTCGGTGACCAGGTTTCTCTCCATGAACCGTCCTGTAACTGCAGTCCAGGAGGACACATTTCAGAGTGTTTGTGTCCCCACCAGGTATCTGATAACAGCTCCTCGCTCCTTGCATTTGGATGCCGAGGACACGGTGCTGCTGCAGTTTTTCGGTACATCAGAGGAGGTGAGATGCACTGTGTACCTGAAGACCTCGATGGCTCCAGACGGTGTGACTCTGGCCCAAACCCACGTCAATCTCAACTCAGCAAACAATCACCAGGCCACCGCCAAACTGCGGGTGAGACGCTGAGCTGAAGAAATGCTCCTCAGATGAGGTTTGATGATGATGTTTCGTTTGTGTCCGGGTCTCTAGCTCTTCGTAGATAAAGTGGATAAAAAAGCAACCGAAGTGATCCTCCACGTCTTAACGAACGGTGCCATCCGGGTCAACGAGCACCTGGCTATCCCCATCAGCCGCGACAACGGCTTCCTGTTCATCCAGACGGACAAACCCCTGTACACCCCCCACCAGAGCGGTGAGTCAATGATGTGATGACGATCATGTGTTTCATTATGATTCCAGACGTGACATCACAGCTTCTTTCTTTTTGTCCCGTTTTACGTACACGTCTGTCATGAATAAATATTCCTTCAGAATCACGTCCACAGCGTTAGTGGAGAAACCAGACACGTCCTACTCAGAGAGGCTATGTTAACCTCCCAAAAACAAACAAAAACAGATCTCAGCCCCCCCACAGGTGGCTGTTGTAGAATAGGTCCTGAGCTCCACCCCCGTCCATGTGTGTAGATGGGACCAAACTTCTTCTTCTTCTTCTCCTTTCGGCTCTGTCCCTCTTCAGGGGTTGCCACAGCAAATCATTGATTTCCATCTTTCCCTGTTCTCTGTATCCTCTACTCTGACTCCAACTACCTCCATGTCCTCCCTCACTGCATCTATAAACCTCCTCTTTGGTCTTCCTCTCTGTCTCCTACCTCCAACTCCATCTCTAACATTCTCCTACCAATGTATCCACTGTCCCTCCTCTGCACATGTCCAAACCATCTCAATCTAGCCTCTCTAGCTTTTTCTCCTAACCTTCCTGTCTGTGTTGTCCCTCTGATGACCTCATTCCTAATCCTATCCATCATGGTCACTCCTAAAGAGAATCTCAGCATCTTTAACTCTGCCACCTCCAGCTCTGCCTCCTGTCTTCTGCCTATCGCTAGTGTCTCTAAACCATACATCATAGCTGGTCTAACCACAGTCCTGTAAACCTTTCCCTTCACCTTAGCTGAGACTCTTCTATCACAAATCACTCCTGACACTTTTCTCCAGCTGTTCCACCCTGCCTGCACCCTATTCTTCACTTCTCTTCCACAGTCTCCACTACTCTGCACTGTTGATCCTAAGTACTTAAACTCCAGCACCTTCACCACCTCTGCTCCCTGTAACCTCACTCTTCCACTGGTCTCCC
>CAAKHB010002221.1:0-13914 GCA_901007665.1 Aeoliscus strigatus
AGCAGGTTAAATCCTAGTCACGTTAAAATTCATTTAGCAGTCATGTGGGTGAAATCTTCCATGGAGGTAGACGTAATTTTATTACAGCTGTAACCATTTCATAAATGAGTCAGTTGACAGGAAATCAATACATTTAGTAATCACATGGTTCCAAGCAAAAGTATGTTATTGATTTTTCTAATTAGAAAAATCACCTGCCACGTGCACATGTATCAGAATTTTCTGAATATTTTCTGCAAACAGAGTTATTGCCTCCAACTCCAGCCAGTGATGAAGGGATGGAGTTACACCTGCAGTGGGTGTAGGAACCATGTACCTGTGGTACAAATCGGCCAAATACTCCAACAGCTGAATTATTGATCGGCGATGAATAATGAATCAGTGATTAACTATGTTGCAGGGGTGTTTGATATAGTTTATGGCTGCTGAAGCAGTGGGAGGAGAGTTTGCAGTCGGACAGAACGGGAGGCGTTTGTCCAATGCAGGGAAAAACACCATGAGGAGGAGTCGAGCTGCAACTGCATATGGTTGAGATGCTTTAGCATCGTTGTTGTAATGTTTTGTTGACAAGTGCCTCTGATGCTATTTCTGCTTTGCATTGAACTGAAGTTTCAGCTGGAAAGGATCCCAACTTTTCAATGTTTTGGTCGGTTGCGGCCTGTTTCCTCTTCTCCTCTGTTTGTTTTGTGTCCGTGTGAGCTCGCTGTCCTGTGTCGCTGCTGCTGCTGCTTTGTCATCTTCTTCTTCTGTGTGTGCGGTGGTTAGCATCCGTTTTGGAGGGAGGGGCTGCCTCCCAGTCCTCTGAGCAAAACTTGCACGTTGCCTCGTCTAAACAGCAGCCAAACGCCGCCTCGCTTCCCAAGCCTTTTTGCCTCAATGTTGTTTTACAATGAAGTTACTCGTGTTTACTCGAGGAGAGGAGTAACTTCACCTGCTCCACAGATGCCAGTCTTCAGTGAGAGCAGGATTAACTATCGACCCCAGATATTTCATACCACAAGAAGAATAATTCACATTAGGTTCATGTCTCCGCTGGGTATTTATAAACCGTGAAGGGAACAGACACAGTCTTTGAGCGATAAGTCAGAGTTTGAGAGGTGTCTCTGAAGTTACCGTGGCAACCCTAACTGCAGTTGAACCCTGCCAGCTGCATAATTACAATAAATGTCGTCTCTATGAATCATTGTGACCTCTGCACACAAGCAAATAAGTCCAAAGGTCTAAAAATACCCAAATGATCCTTTAAGGCTTTTGAGGACAGTCAGAGGTGGTACTGCTGCTGCATCGCTTCACTCTTTTCCAAATCACTCATCTTTCTGCTGAAATCCAGCTGAGATGCGCTGTTACGCAAGAGGTTACATTTGAGGATTAGGGCATCATTTTCAAGGGTAGACAAGAATCCGGTAGCGTTTATAGGTCACAAATCCCATGTGTTTGCTATGAGTCATACACACACAGCAGAATAACGCTGCGTGCTCCCAGATACGTTCCACATTCTCCGTGTTACACCAGCAGCACCTCCACACTTCCTCCTCTTCCATCCATGGCTGAGGCTCATCAGACCATCCTCTGCCCCCCGCTCCCCCACCACCACCACCACCACAGGTCTCATTCTGTCACCAATCACACAGTGCATATGCAGTTTAGTTTACAACCTGAGTTGGTCCTAAGTCCTTGTGAATTATTCATTCATGTCAACAAAGTGCAGTATTATTTGGCTATCGACACCAGATAAATGACAAATGTATTATAACACTGTATCACTCACATGACAGCTTCCTTTAAACGTGTTCATCCTCTTACGTGTTTGTCGCCGCTCACAGGCCTCATTTCTGTGAACTGTTTGTTTAAATGATCTGCTTCCACCCAACATGGTGGTACAGTAATTGAATTGCATACATGTGATTATATCACTTCTGAATCCTCCTCCTGTAACTTCCTTTCCTTCTGCTGTGCGATTTTGGACTTTTGCATTCATTTGTATTCACTGTCGCATACTGAACAATGCATGGTTGTGTGTGTGTGTGTGTGTTGCCGGCTGTGTGTGAGTCTGTCTGTTGCATAAGAGGATCTGCTGCTGTCCCAGAGCTTAACTAAGGATTTAGCCTTCTCTTTCTCACTCTCTCTTGCACTCTCCCTTCGTGTGTTGTCTGTCTCTCCTGCGTTTTCTGTTGCACTCTCTCTAATCTCTGTAATTGCATGTATATTATAAGAGGATGATGTCATTTGTTGTTGAATAAGTCAGTTTGTTTGCAGTTTTTTTTTCTTGCTTTTGTAGTTAAGTGTGAGCAGGAAAGGCTCTTTTTATTCTGCATGCGTTTGTGAGGCTCTTACGATGAAACCGTCTCTAGAATAGACAGGAAATGTAAACAAAGAGTAGCAATAAGCCAGAATAAAACAAAAAACAATGGAAAGTTCACTCAACAACCATTGAGTGATGTCATGTGTTCAATCAGAGTGACAGTTAAAAACACTTACAGTGTTGCTCATCTTCATCACGAAACCAGACACTCGATATTATGTGGTCCTTTCCTCTTTTCCTCTTTTTTTTCTCCTTCCTTCCCTCTTCTCCATCTTCTCTTTCTTTTTCTTGATGTCTTTCAGCAGCTGCTTCTGTTTGAGCTTCTGGTCTGATGATGTTTCATCGTATTCACTGGACCAGTCTGATAGTTATTGACCCTCCGCAGCAGGAGGGGGTGCCGTCATTGTTTTACACCATTAAAAACGTCCTGTAAAAAACGTCCTCTAATAATGTGAACTGAACATCTTTGATTTGTGCAAAGAACGTGATATTTGAGGAGTCGTTTGTTTTTGTGTCTTTTCACCATGGTGACTATCAGAACACTTGACTGTGACCTGAATCCTGAAATGATCAGCTGTAGATCAGATATCTGATCAGTTTGTAGTTTGGTCTACTTTCCTTCCTGCTGTCAGTTTGACGACACACCTGCTGACACATCTACTTGTTGCTGTAAAATGTTCCGCTACAAACTCATCACGACACAAGAACACTTTGTCAAGGAGACACATCAGACTCATGATGTCCATTACAAACATACACAATGTTAATGTTCTCTCTCATTAATCTGCAGTCAGTGTTTGTACTCTGGAGCTGGAAAGTTTAATGTTGAGGAGTGTTTTAACCAGCACATCAACACGTTCCTGCCAATGAGCGCCGTGACTGAACATAACAGTGTTGTAAGGAGTTTTGCACTGGAACATTTTCAGTCTCGCTAGTCAGTGCTCAGTTAAGTATTTAAAAAGTCATCCTGAGGAAGATTTCTTCTCCTCCCAAACTCATGTCTCCCGTCCCCTGAGGGATGGGACGCCGTGCCCTGTGATGAAAGTGCAGTAACGACCTTTTCCATGTGCAGCGTGGATGTTTGTGCGGGAGCAGACGCTCCCTGCTGCAGTCGCTGTTGAGCTGTGTTGTTTCACACTGCTTCTCTCTGTTCTTCAGATCGACTTGGAGCCAGAAGGGAAGGTGTACGTGGTCATTGATTTGTCTGGATCTTCCACTGAGGGTAAGACACACTTCACCAGACACACACACACACACACACAAAACAAAAACAGAGAGTGAGAGACACACACACACACACACACACACACACACACACATCAAAAATGCAGACTCAGTGGTTCTGACGTTGTGGTTCGTCTCGGCATACAGAGGAGGGACGAGGATTTTACAACCTGACTCTTGGCCAGTATTTGTTCTTACCACTGTGGAATCTCCCACATGTCTCTGCCCTGAACGTGACCCAAGGGCGAACATAACCAACTAACCCCAGACACGGAAGGAGAAAGTCATATAACTGGAGTGTGAATATTTTTGGCGGGTTTTTGTGCTTCAACCTAAGATGTCAACCACAAAAGCATTCACACATGAAACAGTACGACCTTTGAACACAGGTGTGTTTTATTTTGAAGGTGTCAAACCTACAGAATGGAAACCTGGAGTTTCCACTCATGAGTCTGAGGTGGCAAATTATTATATTATTCCTTCTACAGATGAATTTGAATCCAATTATCAGTTTGCAAAGCCATCACGACCCTGTTGTTTTTGTTATCCAGTGTCACATCGACCTTTGTCAGTTATGAAAGCAGTAGGAGATTTTTACTAATCAGGGCAGCGTGAAAGAAAAATAAATCATGCTTTCAAGCCTTGTATAATAGTCTCTTAAAATCCCATTGAGATGTTAATGGTTTAACAGTGGGCTTAGCACTGACCATGCAGTATCAGCCTCCAGCTGCTGAGATACTGGAGCGAGATGGGGAGATTACTGTACAAAGAGGCCAAACATGCATCTGGACTTCCTGTTTTCCTAGAAAGTTACTTAGCAAAATTGACATCACTTGTTCCTTTGCTGCGTTTCCCTCCTCCTGTATTTGTTGATTCGTTGCGGAGTATCTCTCTCTCAGCCGGCGTCTCTACACACATCCAACGCTCGCACACATACTGCCGGAGGAGCGTGGTTTTCACCTGCACCTGTGCGTCTTCACACCCGACTATAAATAGAAACGTCTCTGGCTTCCAGTGCATGTGTATTTGTGTGCGTTAGTCAGCGTGAGGGTGGACGGAGGAGAGAGAGGAGGGGGTGGGGGGTCCAGCAGTGGTGGAGTTTCTCTGTAGACAGATGAAGAGAGAAGAGAGGGAGTAGGTTCTTAAAATAGTAGGTGAGATTGAGCCATGGATTACACACACACACACAGACACACAGATGAGGGATGCAGGCGTCCATGTCTTGCCCTCTTCGTCAATGATTGGACACTCTGATGTGATCTCACGACCCACTCTCCACCCACTCGGCGAACTTCCTCCCTGAGTTCATCCGGCTGGAGTGCTCGTCACTTTAATGCATACTGACGAAAACAAATGGTGTGTGTGTGTGTGTGT
The DNA here is from genome assembly GCA_901007665.1 of Aeoliscus strigatus. Lineage (NCBI taxonomy): Eukaryota > Metazoa > Chordata > Actinopteri > Syngnathiformes > Centriscidae > Aeoliscus > Aeoliscus strigatus. The sequence goes on from CAAKHB010002221.1 coordinate 4,901, forward strand.
GTGTGTGTGTGTGTGTGCTGATGGAGTGGAGGAGGGGATAGAGAGGTGGAGGGTGAGAAGTAGAAGAAGTATTTTTAGCAGGTTTATGTATTTATTTTTACCCTCGTGCAATCTGTTGTCTGCAGAGGTTTGACTTCCTCTCCCCTCTCCTCCCCTCTCCTCTCCTCCCCTCCCCTCCCCTCTCCTCCTTTGGTCTCTGGAGGGGACTATAATCTGACCTAATCTGACCATCTGTGTCGTCTCTTTCTGGATTCTCTGCTTCATCCTTCCAAGTATTTCTTCATTTTTCATTAATTTTAGTTCATGTCAGGGATATTCCATATTTGGATCTCGAGTCACCCAAAATGAACTGTATACACATAAATATTATGTTACATGTAAATATTTTTTATTTGTAGAAAACACTTTAGTTCCTTTTGTTGTCTGATGTAGTTCTGTGTCCATGGAAGACGTCCTCTGGCCGTCACTGGACATTTAAAGTCTGATTTACCACGAGATGTTTGTCTGCACATCGTCTTCAGAACTTGAGGAGCTCAAAGAGAATCGACTACTAAACACACTGTGATTCATCTCACCATCTGTAGTCCAGCCTGTCCTCTGTCACTGCTGTCTGCATCTGTGTGTGTGTGTGTGTGTGTGTGTGTGTCCAGAGTCTGTCTCCACAACAATCTTAACTGTTGTTATGCCTCATCAGCCCTCTTCGTTAGCATTTGTGTGTGTGTGTGTGTGTGTGTGTGTGTGTGTGTGTGTGTCTGTGTCTGTGTGTGTGTTTTGGACAGATGGGTGATGTATTATGTAAAACAAAGTGATCCCAGTAATGGCCTGTTTACCCTCTCTCTCTCTCTCTCTCTTTCTCTCTCTCCCTCTCTCTCTCTCACACACACACACTCACACACACAGAGACCCAAAAACTATCACACCTAACACTACCTGCTTCCCTGAAGTTCATTTTTTACATCTTTGGCTCTTACTGCTTTTGTCCCAGAAGGGATGTGAGTCTGAACAATGTGGGTGCGCGCGCACCCACCCACACCCACACACACTCCCACACACACACTCCCACACACACCCACACCCACGGCATCCCTAGACAGCCTGTCTGTAATTGAACTCTTGAGAGACTCGGCAGTAACCACATCTATCGCGCACCCTGGGGAGAGATGGAAGGGAAAGAGAGGCAAAATGGGACAGGAGCGCTGAGAAAAGGAGTGTGCGTGGGAGTGAGAGTGGAGGTGGTTCTCTTGTCTTAAGGTTTATCTTTCCGGGGAGATGCAGAGAGGAAAGGAACGGCTGGTTGGATGGCGCTCGCTGAGGAGGAGTATTCTAATATGCTGTCCTTCGTTTTAAGGCCCACACATGAAAGTATAAATAGCAGGCACATGCACAGGGCCTCTGGTAGGTGTGTGCTGTTTGTGAGGAAGGAGAGAGACCCTTAAATGAATGAACATCTCAGGCAACAGGATGCAAATGATCCGTATTTGTACAAATTGTCAAAGGAACTAAAACTGGTGGGTGGGTTTTATAGACGATGTGATTCTTTATTGATCGCCTTCCTTCCTGATCCGCTGTCAACAGAATGTACTTCTGTGTGTGAACATCAGCTGTTAACCCTCGGGTGGGTGTTGCTGCTCCACTGGGAAACAGCAGCAGTCAAGCTCGGCGTCACAAACACTGCATTCCTGGAATTATTGCTGGCGCTTCCTTTCCCTTAAATTCACCACGGGACAACTTGCAGTGCTGTCATTTTCCCTCATGCATTGCTTCTTCCTTGTCACATGAACTTCTTGGTGATGAGCACAGCAGCATCTTCTTTGACTGGTATCAGTCAAAGGTATTGACAAACTTGGAAATAGGGTTGCAAAGGGGTGGAACATTGTCAGTACATTTCTGGAAATATTCTGGGAATTTTGGAAATATTCCATGAATGGTCAATGAAATTGTGCTAGCGATAGCTTACATTGAGTGTCAAACATATTAGCTATCTACTGTGAATTGCTGGTTTATTCCCATATAGTCATGTCAGTTTCCATGACTTCTTGTCGATTACCCTGTGATGTTTCCAACGTTGATTTGAAAGGTTTTCAGTCACCCAGGTCATAGTGTCTTACTGGCTTAATCAAAGAGGCTTCTTCAGTTCAGCTGAATGGTGTAACGTCTTCAAGCAAACTGAAAATCCAGTTGCCTTCGAATTAACTCAGCAACGTTGAAAATTCACAGAGTTTTGGACCATACTTGGAAGCAGTGGCTTCCCTGAATGAATCAATCTGTAGCTGTTGTCAACCGTGTTCTGATTGTGTTTAATGTTTCCGTCTGCTCCCCCGTGCAGCCTCAGGAACCAATGAGAATGAGGAACGAGTGTTCCGAGAGAGGATCGGTCCTCGCCGACGACAGGGGGCCGTCCGAAGACGCGTCCATCAAGTCAACGGCCACAAGTTCATGGCCACCTACCTGAGGCAGCCTACCTACTGCTCACACTGCAGAGACTTCATATGGTAGAAAACACTCGTCCTACTCACACATCTGTCTGACACCTGCTGTTACGTTCCGTTGTATCAACCTTGTTAAAATGACGCCTCCTCTGCGTGTGACCTGATAGGGGCGTGCTGGGGAAGCAGGGATACCAGTGTCAGGGTGAGTACATCAAATTAATGCCCTCTCCCAACAAGATGAAAGGAATGTTCAAATCATCCACTTTGCTTGTTTTCCTCTCAAATGTCCAACCCCCACAAAGTGCCTTAAAACCGTTTAACACACCTACGCGTTGATTAACCCACTTTTACCACGGTCATTTGCCAATGAAACACAAATGGATCAGTTATTCATGTGTTCATGTGTTATCCAGCCCTGACACGTGTCAGGTGCTTGTTTTCCTCATCTCATGTCCAGGAGTTGTTACCGCTGACAGCTGCCCTGCTCGTGCTCTGTTTAATGTTGTCAGTGTAACAGGTTGTACCGTAGATGGATATTAGGAGAGTGTGCATTAAACGGTTTTAACGCACAGCTGCCAGCCAATCAGAAAGGAGCATTCACCCAGACCATGGTATCACATTCATACCATGGCAGCCGTGCCTTAGAACCGTTTAACGCACACACACCCGTTGATGAACCCTCGCTGAACTCACGTCAACGTAGTATCTAGTGTGAAAATCTCTAGATGTAGATTGGTTAAAAATCCTTTGCTTGTGACATCATCTGCCCCCGTTCTCATTTGGTGAAATGACGAATGAATGAATGAACAAACAAAACTTAAAATAACATGAACATGTTTACATGAGTTGCTATGAGGGAATTGTATTATTTTTCCTGTTTATATGTGACATGGAGTCTGAATGAAGACACACGCACACACACAGACAGATGTAATGGTTGGTCAGAGTTTCCGTCCAGAATCCCACTGGAAAGTGTGTAACACTGGGTTGAGACAGTGTTTTTTTTTTACTGTACTCACTAATAATCTAATGGTCAACTGCTGTGTCATACTGTGACGTTGTTTGACTGAGGTTCCTCGGAAAAGGCTGTTTACTTGGAAACATCTCATTCAGAGTTGTCTTACTGGAATCATGGTGTTGCGGTGGCATATTAGCCAAAGTGGTTTAGATCAGTTTGTGATTCTTGTGGATTATTGAGCAGTTCAGAAAACATCTCTGCTAACTATTTCTGTTAATGTGGGTTGGTCACATGTGTCCAGCCTCTCATGGGGTCATGCAGATACTAAAACCGCGTATTAGATCAGTGCAGCAATTGAAGCTATGTTCTTAAAAACCCTCGTCTAACTTGTTTGTTGGAGTACGTGTTTGATGTTGATGCTGTTTTTTCAGTGTGTACGTGTGTCGTCCACAAGCGCTGCCATGAGCTCATCATCACCAAGTGTGCCGGGATGAAGAAACAGGAGGACACACCCGAGGAGGTACGCACACACATGCATGACCATAAAATATACATAATACATACATCACACGTTCAACCACGTCAGTCATGAATAAACCGTCTTTCTCAATGTCACATTCTTCTGTTGATAATGAGCCATCTTTGTGTACCTCTGGGTGTGTGTGTGTCTCCCTCTGTAGGTGGGTTCACAACGATTCAGTGTTAACATGCCCCACAAGTTTAGTATTCACAACTACAAGGTCCCGACCTTCTGCGACCACTGTGGCTCTCTGCTGTGGGGACTCATGCGGCAGGGCCTTCAGTGCAAAGGTGAGTTCAAGTGCAGTCGCCCTCCTCCGCCCCCCTCCCATGTGCCTATTACATATTCATGCCTCATGGGCATGGTTAATGTCTGCAACTTCTGGTACAAACACAGAACTCGTCATTCAGATCTGTGTCTGTGTTTTCTGGTGTTTTCCAGTGTGTAAGATGAATGTGCACCGACGGTGTGAGACCAATGTAGCTCCTAACTGTGGCGTGGACGCCCGAGGAATCGCTAAGGTCCTGTCTGACCTGGGAGTCACACCTGACAAGATCTCCAACACTGCACAGCGCAGGAGGAAGGTGACCAGCGTTCACACAGCTATTTCTGCATTGAGGTTCAAGGGTGGATTGTGTTTTTAAATAGTCTTTTTTTTGTTACTTCTATAATTACTACCACAAAGGTATTTTTTTTTTTTACATTTTTATTGATTTTGTATTGGATGTTATTTCCATGTTTCCCAGAACTATTTCAGAACTATATCTCAGAAATATTTTGCAGCTCTGATGAGAAAAGAAAGTTGAGTTGGTGGCGCTGTTGATTGTTTATTCACACAATTTTATTTTGTCCCCAGGATAAAAAATAAAATCAAGTAAAACAACTAGTTATTAATTGCATATTTTATTTGTTTCCAGTCGTCAACATAATTGTAATCCCAATCAGCTGCACTGACGTTCTGCTAATATCTTTGGTTTGATATTTCGGGCGCCTCAGCATAATTTTTACAAATAGTGAGTAAAGGTTGTTGAGCACAAATGTGCAACGGAGAGCAGACGGGCAGAACGGAAATCTAATGTCTAGAGCAGAAGGCGACGAGCCGTTCGTCATCTGTTCTGTGGACGATTCACAGCAAGCGATGTCAATCAGGAGCAAATCATAGATGAACGCATACGACCGAGCTCAGCCGCCTGGCAGCTACGACAGCATCATAATGTCTGAAGAACAACACGCTTCACATTTATCATATAAGCGAGAGTGGCGGTCATGTCACTCTGCCTCCAAACTACTACAGAAAACTGACAGCAGACGTCTGCTTTGTCACGCTGTTGTGTGCAGGAAAAATACGGCTTCAGCTGAGCTGAGCTCCGTTCAGGAAGTTAACTGTGCAAACGTGTCGCTCTCGCTCTCTCTCCCTCCAGTTGACGCCAGGGCAGGACCCTCCCCAGTCTCCTCCTGAGCTCTCTCAGACAGAGAACAGCTTCAACCAGCCATCTGTCCCCACTTCCCCCTCACAGCAGGGTAACACTCTAACCCCAAACACACACACACACACACGTTTCAAACTGCAGAGATGCCTTCTCATCATCTCGTTCATTTCACCAGTAGTATTTCCATTTCCTTACTTTCTAAACAACAAGTACTAAAATGTGTCACTGTCCTCTGCACTGTGCATGTCAGGCTGGACTTGAATCATCTAAGAACTATACACCGCCGCCCACCACCATTTGCTTGTCGCAGTTAGTCATCATCCTCTCACACTTTGCAGGCTGAGAAAGAAAAGTTAACTTTCTCTGCGTGGATGGATTCCATTTTGTTTTTGTTAAGCCTGTCGATGATGACACACTTGTCGGCAAGAGATAAAACTTAACTGAGTAATCCCAGATGATTATTTTTTATTGAAAACTTATTATAACAGTTGTGTCTATGTTCTTTTTTTTTTTTTTCAAACACAGACAGGAAAAAAGCAGTCTGCCTGTTTTCACTGATTTGCTTTTCCGACGACGCCCACAGACTTGGCAGAGTTAGATCGCCTGCAGGACACGTTGTCACTGGACCAGCAGGGACCCCAGCACTCCTCCTCCTCCTCCACCACCTCCTCCTCCTCCACGACATCCTCATCGGCAGTCCGGGAGAACGGACAGACCCAGAGGAGGACCCTCAAGGACTTTAACCTCATCAAGGTTCTCGGCAAAGGCAGCTTCGGAAAGGTGCGTGAGAGCCGAGCGGGCAGCAGGTGCTTGTTTACCGCGGGTTCTCAAATCTTCTCGTATTCATCACTGCTGTCAGAAGTAAGATGGTGAATCAGCTGCGTTCAGGAAGGGGCAGTCCCCCTGTGAAGGCTTAGTTTCCCTCAGACATGAGCATTTAAAAGCAGCATATTACTATTAGTGCAGCACATTTTCAATGCGTCAATTTGTTCACACCTTTTTTTTGGCCCCTCCCTCCAACGGTTCCACCTGTCCTGAACTGTCCCGTCTCATCCAGGTGATGCTGGCCGAGCTGAAGGGGACAGAGGAGGTTTATGCTGTCAAAGTGCTGAAGAAGGACGTGATCCTGCAGGATGACGACGTGGACTGCACCATGACGGAGAAACGCATCCTGGCTCTGGCCCGCCGACACCCCTACCTCACCCAGCTCTACTGCTGCTTCCAGACACGAGTAGGACAACCACAGCATTTGATCGTCCCTCTTAAGTGTCTCTCTACCGTTTGTCTGCTCGGTGTCATTCTCTCTCTCTCTCTCTCTCTCTCTCTCACTCTCACTCTCACTCTCTCTTTCCAGGATCGTTTGTTCTTTGTCATGGAATATGTGAATGGAGGAGACCTGATGTTTCAGATTCAGCGATCCAGGAAGTTTGATGAGCCTCGCTCTCGTTTCTATGCTGCCGAAGTCACGTCAGCCCTCATGTTCCTCCACCGTAACGGTGTTATCTATAGGTAAACCCACCAACCACTGATCCATTGCCTTTGTGTCAGTGGATCGTCATTTGAGAGGAGACATGAGAGTTTATCAAAGTAAATCTGGAGCGTACCTTTGAGAATCAAAGTACATGTGAAATTCATCGCACAGATATTTTGGCTTCATTTTCGTATTGTAGCAGGACAAACACGTCATCCATCTTTATATACAGTTTGTTTCTTGTGAGGTTTTTCTTCCAGCTGTCACAGAAGGTGCTGATTCTCTCACAGGGATCTGAAGCTGGATAACATCCTGCTGGACGCAGAAGGCCACTGTAAGCTGGCAGACTTTGGCATGTGCAAAGAAGGCATCATGAATGGAGTGACCACCACCACCTTCTGTGGCACGCCTGACTACATCGCCCCTGAGGTGAGCTGAGGTCATCCCACAGGAGCTCATAGAGACTCTGTCCGGCCTCCGTGTTGACCGGTGCCGTGTTGCTGCGTTCAGATCCTGCAGGAGCTGGAGTACGGAGCCTCCGTGGACTGGTGGGCCCTGGGGGTGCTGATGTACGAGATGATGGCCGGACAGCCTCCGTTCGAGGCCGACAACGAGGACGACTTGTTTGAGTCCATTCTCCATGACGACGTCCTCTACCCTGTGTGGCTCAGCAAGGAGGCTGTGTCTATCCTCAGAGCAGTACGTGTCCTCAAACGCAACGTTTATTTGAAGTGGTCTGCTTTCTACTTCATGTCATCCTCCTTTGCAGTGATTCTCACTGGCGCCTTTTCTCACAACAAATTTGAGTCCGTTTGAGGACCGACGAAGAGCCTCAACCAATCTGGAACTAGTTCTTTACATTTGATGTCCGTCTGTGATGGGATGTCCGTGGAGGTTCTCAGCCATCCAGGTCCTGGTATCTTGCCGGGTTTATTTGTTGGCAACTGGACTCAAAGTTTGTTTGAAGTTGTTTCTTTACTCCTCTGGGAGGCTTCTTTAGGTCTGGACAGACCTGTGCTACAAACACTAAGTGCAGACGAATGGAACTGTCTGTTGTAGTATAGCCCTCAGTGGAGAGGCAGTATGTGTAATGTCTTTTACATGTAAACTTGAATTGATAGCATGTATGCTGGTACAACACTGTTGTATGTAGTGGGGGAAAATGAAAAGGCTAGTTTTTTTTTTCTGTGCTATCATTTTTGTCCAAGTGTCATTCATATTTTCATCCGATCAAACTCATTCAGGGGGTACTTAACGCACTTTGCTTTGAATTGGAGAAGAAAAAGTCATTGACAGAGGTTAAAGTCGTAACAATGTGATCATAAAACCGTAAAAGTGCTCTTACATTACTGAACAGACAACAGAACAAAACGTGTCTTTCAGTGGCAGTAAAATAACACCAGCACTCTGCTGACCTGTTTCATCACTCTGCCACTACGTCTCTTTGTTTGCACCATCAACACAGCCATTAATGCCACAGCTCTATTATTAGCAATGAGATGCTGAAATCACGGATAAGCGCCTTAAAGGGAGCTGGGCGTTTGTTTCCCAGTGTCATTTCAAATACAAACATGTATTGTCTGTGTGTGCAGTTCATGACCAAGAACCCGGCAAAGCGTCTGGGCTGCGTGGTGAGCCAGGGCTGCGAGGAGGCCATCAAGACCCATCCCTTCTTCAGGGAGATCGACTGGGTCCTGCTGGAGCAGAGAAAAGTCAAACCACCCTTTAAACCCCGAATTGTACGAAACACACACAAACCTTTTATTTTCAGCAACACCACATACAGGTGGATTTCAAAAAAATAGATCCATTCAAAACATAAACGGAAATTTTCAAGCTTTTATTTTTAATTGTAGTTTTGACACAAAACTCATGAAAATAAAAAATCGAGTACCTCAGATATGAGATCGCATTTCAACTGTATAATTAGTGGTTTAATTCAACCTGACAGAGTAAGACAACAATTCTCTCATGTGTTTACGGATCCTCCTGGGTAGTTTCTACACAAACAATTGACCAAAACAACCAAAGTATACGCAGAAGGAATGTGCTTTAACAGAGGCAGTGTCAGTGGTCAGAAGGTGGCGCCGTAATATCACAAAAAGCATGAGATTTGCAGTTTCACCTCTTATGTGTGTCACTTCTGTCTGTGTGTGTGTGTGTGTGTGTCGGCAGAAAACCAAGCGAGATGTGAATAACTTTGACC